>OX596199.1:2570855-2730161 GCA_951394215.1 Glyphodes perspectalis
CGTAACGTCGGCTCAGTAGATACAGGCCGGTAATTTGTTACGTAATGACGATTTGGCTTCAGTTGCGGGTCATTCATTCATTACGTGACGACTATTTGATCATTTTTTGACCCCCTCTAGCAGTTCAGACTTCTTGCGTAGAATATGAGAGGGTTAAAATTTCCGCAACGCGATATACGAACTTGTCACGTGTCTCAATGTTTGCGGTTTGGTTATCATTGTATTTATTTTGGAAATTGATTTTTTCTAAGCCCCTTCCCTTCTTACATGACATCTTGAAAACTTAATAGCCAATAAAAAGTCTGAATCAAAATATTTATGAATATAATTGTACACTACTTACAAAGTACTATGTGAGAGAATGACCTTTGCCCCACTCCCCCACACTCTTATCTTAGCATGTTTTATAACACCTCCCCCCCCCCCCCCGAGCAACATTACGTAATGAATGAATGGCACTTTCCAATTTCGGGTACCCAAGGCATTATTGTACGATCTTTAATAGTAGTTAATAGATAAAACTCGCAATATTTTTTCTATTGTTTTTTTATGTATATCCATTAAGTATGTAGTAAGATAAATATATATATATTTTTTTAAATGAATATCGATTTCTCCCTTCGTTATTAATCTTTATGGCAAGAACTTAATTTTTCAACCAGAATATACCTTATTAATAGTAGCATTTTCTAGTATAAATACACCTTAATATGTATTTTGCATCCTTCTAATGTAATACTCGTAACAGTCTGTGAGGACGTATGTAAGGAATGTACCAAATTTGTTACTTTTGGTTGTGTTTGTAATTGAAGGGACAACGTTGTTTGACAATTTCATAAGAAGGGTCGAAATTGGCATAATCTGACGTTTTCGTAAATTGATAGGCTATCTGGTCAGTTGGTATATAGGTAATAAAGCTGTTCTTATGTAGTGCAGATATTTAACTATCCAGAAGTAATAGTTTCGACGTAATTTATCATTCTTTGAATTGACAGAGTTCCGTCATTATCAAATATGGATTTTAAAATAATCTATTAATGATACAGGTCAGTTTATTTGTTGTTTTTTATGTAGGTTTAACTTTTCAGCCTATATTTTTCGATTTGTTCGTAAGTTTATTGTAGTATATAGAAGAATCGGTAAATAACAGCCTGGGAACCCCGTCATAAAATGTTTTAAGCTGTCAGCCATCAACCCCTCCTTAGAAATAATAAATTATGAGCATGTCTGTGATAATGATGCACTAATATCTATGTGGTCCATGAATAAATCAATAGAGGAAATTATTTTCTTGTATGTACACGGTTATTTTAAGAAAAATAAACGACTGCACTCTTCTGTGTATGTATATTAAAAAACGAAAACATTAAACACTATTTGTGTCCCGTGCACACAGGTGTTTTACCACAAAAACGGGCACAGTTTCTCCAGTAATTAGTCTTTTACCACATTTTACACTATTTGTGTGCAAGAGACACATACAATAAACTGTTATAAGTCCTGTATTCGAGACATAAATACTAAAAATAAAATAAGACGCGTTTAATTACACGTTTTGTTCTCAATAGCCACATAGATATTCGTGCAACAGCTCTCGTGAGAAGCTAAGAAGCATTTGGAGTTGGTAAATAATCGGAATTGGTGTATAAACGTGAGTGTTCTTTCGGTGTCCGGCTACAAGGCGAGACTTGTCGAGATGCGTGGAGGTTATGGACAGTGTACAATATTGCCTAATGAAAATGTCACCTAATTTGAAAATTTTGAAGCTTCGCTAGTATAATGCCAGTGGAAAACCAATTTGATTACACTGGTCAACGAAGTTGATAGGTAATATTGGTATAAAAGTCTAATTGCACTAGGAAATTGGAAAACTTATGCTGTAGAAAATACTTACGTTAAATTTGGAAAAACATATAGTATTGAATATACATTATTATGATTACCTATACCATTAATGGGCTATTTGTACGACGAGCACTAGATCATAGAGTTATAGATGTGTTTTTGTATAATAAACGAACTAAGAATTTGCCCAAGGTATGATATTCACTAGGCGATACAGTTGAATATTACATCACAGTATCACAAGGTATTAATTTTGTTGTTCCATGGTGCTAGATTCAACCCAAAAAGCTTGATTTACGCAAATATTTATACTGAGTTGACAATGAAAACATCAGAACTACCAAAAAAATCATCATGCCAGCACTCCAAATTACAGTGCAAGTTCCGATTATCTTCAACGAAAGTATTTCACATTCTCAGCAAAAGATTCAATAGTTAAAGTTCCGCGCTATTGACATTTTCAAAAGGCTAACCATCTTTGAACAGAATTTTCCGAGTTTTCCGTCAACAGTCAAGCGTTAGTACGTACATATTGCACAGTTGTGTCGCACAAAATAGAAAGAAGAGAGTATTAATTTTGAGTGCGCAATGCTCGGATCTGCCAAGAATTTGTATTGGTGTGATAAATATCATATATCTCTTATATCTTTGAAAGACACGGTGAAAGAATAGAGTAACAACAGTCATTTCATCAGTTTAGATTATATAGACAATAGTCTTAAGATGCCATAGACGGTGTCTGTGGTTAACACGCAGTGTTTACACAAAGCGTGAGTTGTTAATAGAAAGCTTGCCCGGAACCACACATTAAAGTAATTCTTTATGCAAATCAATACTTTACGTACACAATATTCACCAGGACTGCTTTGCTTCCAAGACAGGTAGCTGTAAATGTTTCAATACTATACCAGATATGTGATAACAATGACTTTAATTTATTAATCATTATGACTTTAGTATCATGTATACTATAGGAATTATGGACGAGTCATCAACGATACTGATATTGAATGCGCACTAGCGATATACTTCTTTAATTTCCTAATTTAGAATTACTTTCGGTAAATTCTATTCAAAGGGAATAGTTTAGTCTTAATTCACTTGGGATGGAGTTAATATGACATCATGTTTCACCAGTCAAAGAAGACTGTGTATAAAATAATAACCTTCACATCTTGTCTGATTAGTTTGTATCGTTTTTAATCCGACTAGCTCCAATATCGACGTGCCTATTATTTCATTAAAGTGAGATCCGACGGTGTGGTTTGGACGAATATAAAAAGGTGTACAAATTGTGCAATATTAAAAAAATACTTTTTACATGTCTTTTATAATAATACACGCTTATCCTAGAACTGTACATGAACCCATACTAAGCGCGAAATCAGGTAGCTTTTTCAAGGTCTAGTGTTTTATATTGGTAGGATTAATGTGCACTTTTTATTCGATTTCGTGTATTTGTAATAAGAAAATCCTGTCTGCCTAGATACGTGACGAGATAACTAGAGTGTATATTTCTCTAACACAGTGAACGTGTACTTTAAACTAGGTAGGCTATTTAGATACGTATGTTTTCTACACTATAAGTGCGCGGATGAATGGGCGTACGCAACTTACATTCTGTCAAACTTGTTGTTGGACTTGGTGGAAAAAATTTCGACTACAGTCATTATGACGTAAACGGCGTTTTGCCACGTGATGGCTAAATCATCACGCTAATCATAATCTCACGTCAATCACAACTTTTTAAAATGTAGTTATTACAGACAATATTGTCAAATTATTTTTTGAAACATGATATTAAGTATTTCAATATTAAGTTGAACCTATTGAACAGAATTCTTTAAGTATTAAGTGCTTTATTAAAATACCCTATTACGCCAACTCAATTATATTTGCAGTAAGTTCCTCCCGACGCAAACAATTTTAGCCATTTAATCTTAGCTTTTTAAGCCACATGACTTACAATATCGACCAAAAGATGTGTGCTCTTACCCATAAAATCGCTCATAGCAACTATCCCTACCCTATCCGTCAACCACACCGCAGGAACGGTCCACAACACGAGAGCATGCTACTGACCCCTTCTTCGGCTCGACCGCGCTCGGCCGCTTGACCTCTTTCACCTCGACCTTGGCCACCTTCGGCGCCTCCTCCTCTTGCAGCACCGCGGTGAGGATCTGCTCCGCCCTCTCCTCGTGGTAGTCCACGCTCTCTAGAGCGATGGCTATCACCCGCTCCGCCACTGAGCTGTATTTCTTCTGGAGTTTTTGTTTTACTGAAAAAAACGGCGGTTTATTTGAGAAATATTTAACATATATTAGCAGGTGGCATAAATATTATACGGTATATTAAAAACCGTAACAAGGCGAAAGCGTATAAAATTACATACATAACATCACGCCCATAATCCCCGAAGGGGCAGGCAGAGTCGAAAGGGCAGCAGACCCCTTCAACCACATTCAGCCAAAAATAAAGCCGGGCTGGGTTAGATGGAAAATTGTGAAAAAGCAGTGACAAGCGGCTAACCTGTCGCCTACACAGTCACACACGCAAAACCCGATATACCATTAGTCGCCTTTTACGACATGCTAGACAAGAACCACAGTTGGCATATTCTTTTTAAGTCCCAGATCAACACGGGACAGTGGGCTGGGTTGGATGGAAAGCTGTGAAAAAGGAGTGACAAGTGGCTAGCTCGTCGCCTACTCAGTCATATACCCAAAAGCCCGTTACCATTAGTCGCCTTTTACGACATGCCAGGCAAGAACCACAGTTGGCACATTGTTTTTTTTTTCTCCCAGATCAATATGGGCCAAGTCCCAGACTAACATGGGACGTATAAAATTATCAGTATTCATTAAATGAAATGATCTTTAATTACATAGCCTTAAAAAAGGCACTTATAAATATTGTCAGAACAAAATAATTATTGACCTTTAATTAATTAATAGATAATAATTGGTTAGGTAATAATTGGTAAAAAAGGTCATAAAAGTCATAATAATGAATATGCAAACAATATTTAGTAAATTATTATTTATTTCGAAATAGAATCTACATCATAAAAATAGATTGCTCTAAAAAATATAAATGTTGATTGATCTTCTTCAGCCTTCACCAAAAGCTCCTATTTGCTGCGTAATTTGGCAAACCAAAGTCTATCCATGGAAGTTGTAGGCATAATCTACAGAATATTATGTACATGTAATTCATGACGCGATGCAGACTCGCTGTAGCAAAACCAAAATTCACCCTCGAAACTGAATACATCACACAAATATTATAAAGACGAACGATTTGATTGTTCATTTGCATTAAATAGCCTCCGAAACAACTGGATCGATTTGAAAAATCCTTTACGGTTTAACCAATGGAAAGCTAATTTATCAGCAAGGAACATAGGCTATATTTTATTCCCATATTCCCACGGGAACAGGAATTACGCGGGTGAAACCGCGGAGCGCTGCTAGTTATAAATAAACACTTACACAGATTCTTCTCCTCCATCGTCTTCATGATAGTGACGACCTTCTTCGGGGGCGGGGGCACTTCCTTCTCCACCTTCTTGGGCTGGGTGACAAGCGTCTCCTTCTTCGGGAAGCCCATAGAAATGAGCTCCTCGCTCGCCTTCTGTACATTGTTGTCTTTATTCGCTAGCACGTCCAGGATCAGCGTCTCTTCAGCCTTCGGGAATATGCTCTTCAGGTACCTGTTGGGAAGAAGGCCTTTCTTAGAGGCAAACTAACAGCTCCTTCTAGTATGAAACTAAAGCAACTTTTAGACTAGCTCGATGGCACATTCGGTAGTGACCCTGCCCCATGCGCCAAAAGTTGTGGGTTAAATCCCCACTCAGGACAAAAATTCGTATGATGAATACTTGTGTTTGTTCTATGTCTGGGTGTTAATATCCAATATATAAGTATATATTTGTAATGCCACTGTTAATTCTAATATCCGTAACACAAGTGCTTAAGCTACTTACCTCGGAGTAAGATCAATGTACATACATATGTGATGTAGTCTGATATTTATTTATTTTTCTCGCTAGATCACTCCCTTTTCTTTAAGATTCCTTTGGAAGGCTATTATACTTTCTAAATGTAAGGTACAGAGTAGGTACCTTATAATTAAAGTAAGTAGAATTAAATTTTTCATACTATTTTTTTTTTTTTTTATCAGACTAGAACACATACATTGATCTCACTCCGAGGTAAGAAGCTTAAGCAATTGTGTTACAGATATCAGAAACAACACTGGTATTACAAATAAATACTTAAATATTGGATATTAACACCCAGACACAGAACAAATCCAAGTATTCATCATATGAATATTTGTCTTGAGAGATAGAGAAAAATAGCATAGTATCATTGAATTTAAACCCATTAATCATTTCATGGCATTGGCAGGCAATAATGAAAAAAAATCTATGCATTTTTTAACCACACACAAATGTTAATTAATAAATAATTTAAATATAAAAAAAAAAAATTGTACCAGTTCCGAACGAAAGCCTTCGTTTTATCGTAGAAGAGACGCATCGTTTAGTTTATTTTCACAGTAAAAAAAAGTACTTAATATTACGAATGGTGCCGATTCTGCCAGCTATTTATGTCGACTAACATGAAAGATATTTGTACATACAGACGTTTAAAGATACTTATCTATCAATGCTATCTCAATACATCTTGTTAACAGTATGGGTTTGATTTGATTTGACAATCTAATGCCGCTGTGATCAATCACAGATATTTATGTCATATCTATGAAATGTATATTGGAGGCCAAGACTTTTTCATTTCTCAGCCAACGAAGTAATCTACAAAACCGGCCAAGTGCGAGTCGGACTCGCGCACAAAGGGTTCCGTACCAATATTGATTCCGTACCCTTAAATATTTATTTTATTCTGCTTTTAATATTTTTTGTTATATGGGCAACAGAAATCATTAATTGTGAAAATTGCAACTGTCTAGCACGGCTATACTCAATGTGTGTTCCGCGGAACCCTGGGGTTCCGTGAAGCCTTTCTGGGAGTTCCACGAAAATTGGTACTGATCATAAATATCATAACTCCTGGGGGAAAATTCGTTAAAAGTCGATTATTACACTACCCCCCCCCCCCCCACTGCCGCCCGCGCTGTTCTAGGGTCCCGTCATAAACTCCGCTTCCTAAAAGGGTTCCATAGCATAAAAAGTTTGAGAAGAGTGCTTCTCAAACTTTTTATGCTATGGAAATAGCTATCACGGTTCATGACATACAGCTTTACAACATGCTAGACCAGTGGGTCTAGCATGTTGTAAAGCTGTATCTCATGAACCGTGATAGCTATCACGGTTCATGAGATGCAGCCTGGGGACAGACAGACAAACGGACAGCGGAGTCTTAGTAATAGGGTCCCGTTTTACAAATCAAAAGTTGTTTGAATTTGCAGGTTTCATCACGATTTTTATTCCTCACCGCCGAGCTAGTGGTATGAATACGTACATAGATATGAAAAATCTAGAGGTTCGTGCTCCGGTTTGAACCCGCGGCCCTCGGTAATGAGGCGTGTCCATTACCATTGAACTATCACCGCTCCTACAGTGTCTACATGTAAATTAATATTCATACAGAGTCATCTAACCTTTTTTTTAAGATCACAATTCAAAAACAAAACTAAGATTAATGTATATAATTCATTCATAATACCCGCCAATTAGTAATTTTAAAAACTATTTTTTTATTTATACTTATATTATAAAGAGGAAAGATTTGTATTTTAGTATTTTTGTGTGTGTGTATGTTTGTAATGAATAAACTCAAAAACTACTGGACCGATTTGAAAATTTTTTTTCACCAATAGAAAGCTACTTTATCAAGGAGTAACATAGGCTATATTTTATCCTCATATTCCCACGGGAACGGAAACTACGCGGGTGAAACCGCGGGGCGCTGCTAGTTATTTGTATTAAACAATACTTACTTAAGTTTCATCTTTGGAGACTGATGCCGGGGTGGTCCATCTGTGGATTTAGTGGTGCCATAGTAGCTGGATGCACAAGACCCTGGTCGCAGCAGGGACGGAGAACCTACATACGAAATTACCATTTTGAAGACAAAAAAAGCAATAACAAGTGTATAAAATCTCTACACATAATATAATTTCGAGTGGAACACAGCTGATGTAGACTTAATCATCAACATGAAACATATAGATGAGTTTAAAGAAGTCCAGCCTTCAGTAAATTCGTGTAAAATATATATGAAAACCATACCCTGTTATTAGCACACAACGCGGCAACATGTTGATGACAATAACAAAATAAATAACATCATTCATCAATCATTCTCAATAATTAGTAAGATTACATTTATAATTGCTTTGCCATCACGAAATTAGTCAGCCAAGTATATCACAATGTGCTTTCGCCTTATAAAACATATACAATACAATGTAAGCATAGCGTTTTAACAGATCATGAAATGTATACGAGTTATTAATGTCCACAGGTGTAGGCAGTGCGGTCGCCCCTCTTCGGAAATCGTATATCGGGGCAACCTCTTATTGTCAATCTCACTCTTTGGGTCTGATTTGCGCAAGAACCTCGAACAGAGCCATCAACTGTATTGTATTAAAGGCAACTCATGACCTTTTGGACGGGTGATCATAGCAGTCTCCCAATGATCACGTACGCGCAATGCACGTGAGAGATTCAACGCGGACACGTCCCAACTAACTAAATATGTACCTACCATGTGGGGTCCCAGTGAGCGGCGTGAAGTGGCTCGAGCCCTGCATAGACCCAGAGACGCCTTTAGCGAGTTGCAACGCCGAGTAGACGCCGACGGCGCCGCGCTGCAGCCGCGCCGCAGACGGAGACATCGTCAGAGGGCCAGGAGTCGTGATCGGGTGCTTCTCCACTTGCAGCGCGCTGATTACTACTGCTTCGCGGTTGTAGTACCTGTATTAAGAGATGATTTGTTAATCTATACTAATACGAGCTAACCCGGCGGACTTCGTTCCGCCAAACAGTCAATCTGGTTAAATAAATTGAGATGTAAGCTATCCTATCTTTGAACTTGGATCAAACTGCACACATAAATCGGTTAATTAGTTTCGCGGAGTCCATCGCGGACAAACAACGTGACATCGTCGACGTAATTCATATATATAACTAACTAACTAAATTTCACGCCACTTCCCTAGTGGGGTAGGCAGAGAGAACAGATAATTTATATATATTAAGATTATAAAGAGGAAAGATTTGTATTTCTGTGTGTTTGTAATGAATAAACTCAAAAACTAATAATAATAATAATGTCCTCCGAACCGATATCGGTCACGGCGGCCAAACTCAACAGGATTAGCCAACTGCGCAGGAGATATTATAGTGCACAAGTATATGCGCAAACATAAGTGCACTCTCTATTCCTTCACTCTCATAGTCCGGTGAAACAGCAATTCGACATGACTGGAGAGAGGTCAGGCGAAGGACCAACGGCTTAACGTGCTTTCCGAGGCACGGGGGTGATTAAACCGCCAACTTCCTGACTCCGGGCTGTTACTGAGTAATTTTAATATTGAAATACCCAGCCACAAATTTTTGGCCCGACCCGGGATTTGAATTCGGGCCCTCTTGGTCCTTAAGCGGCGCATGCTACCACTAGACCAACGAGGCAGTTAAAAACTCAAAAACTACTGGGTAATGTAGTGTAGATAGACGCTCGATCAGTAGAGACACGCCTTACTGAGAGCAGTGGAAGCTCAATAGAAAGGGCCTAAGATGGTAATGGGCATCAAACACCATTTGTTTATGAGTCAGTACTCCTCGATAGAAAGATAAGCAGTACCAATACTACATATGTATATTCAGGCACAGACTGAGTAATAATAAATGAGTGTAGCAAGTGGAACGGCATTCACATTCATGGTCATAGTATAATACGACAGCCTGCCCCCAAGGGAAAAAAAATAGGCAAGTTGATCCTTGCTATACTCGTACTAATATTACATATACATGAGAAATATACTCTATCTACGGTTCATGCCGGATCGATGGCGTTTAAATTTGGCACGCCAAAAGTTTAATCCCTGAGAACTTTTTATCTAGAAATAAATAAATATCAGCCTACATCACATACATAGATCTGACTCCGAGATAAGTATTTGTGTTACGGATATAAGAATCAACAGTGGTATTACAAATTTATACTTAAATATTGGATATAAGACACAGATCAAAGCCAATCATTCATCACACGAAGGTTTTTGTCCTGGGTGGGCATCGAACCCACAACTCTTGGCGCATGGTGCAGTGTCACTACCGAATGCCCCATCGAGGCAGTCAAAAGTCAGTCATGATATTTAATAAAAGAAAGAATTTCGCGAGGACGAAGCAAGCGAAAGCTAATTTTCAATTGTCATACTAACTTCTTCAACAGTATCTTGATATGCGTCTCGCTGACAGTAGGGAACATAGCGCTGATCTTGGCAACCAGCGCGTCCGTATCCGAGTTGAGGGTGAGCGAGTCCTGGAACTTGTCGTTGAGGTGCGACACGCGCCCCGGGACCGGGCTCCCGCGCGGCGTGAGGCACAGTGCCCTGCCCAGGATCGGACTGTCGTTCGGCGTGCCGTACGTCCGGGCATCCTTGAATCACACCCAGTTTAGGTTATAAGGAGTTTTTGGTCAATGCTTGGTATGTAAAATCGATAAAAGATCTCCATTCCTAGGGATAACGCTATTATGAATGTAACTAAGATACTGCCACTTAACAGATATTTAGGATTTTCTTAATATATTTTAGTTTTTAAGTTGTGACTTCCAATGCAAATTTTGGTAAACTGCTTAGATGTTATGTATAAACATCTATTTCAAAAGATATATTTAGCTAGCAGTAGGTAATTTCCTCTTGTAGCGGAAGTCCTGTTCCTAATTATTTTATTAGAATATTGTACAAGGTATGTAATTGATTAATACAAAGCCAGATTGACTAAACTCTAAGTCTACCTTATTCTTCTGTTTTATTCTTTTTTGATTACAATAAATTGACTCATGTACATCTAAAACAAAACATCTTATACTTTTAAAACTAATTGAGATCAGCTGAAACAACAATCACACACAAACAGCCAAGCAATACTCACAAGGTGCGGCTTAAGCCCTTTCGGGTGAAACATCTTGGGGCTATTCTGGCTCTGGAAGGCATGCTGGAGACGAACTGGGGAGGGGTAAGGGTGCACGTGATACGGGGACCCGTGCGTCGACTGCCGATCCAATATGTACAGACATGGGTGGACAAACGGTACTGTGAACAATTGTGCTGGTGCTTCACACTTGTGCATTTGACTGAAGCTTTGCCTAAGCCTTTCCATCAGGTAGCGGATTATATGAATACTTATTCTACTCAACAAAGTCAAAGTAGCAAATTATAAAAATTTGTTTACTCAGTAATATTAGAAATAATCAGGTTTCATCAACAAGTAGTGGATTATAACACTACTTATCAAAGTCAACTAAAAAAAAGTAGCAAATCATGAAAACAAAATTACTCAATAGTATTGTATTCATAATGTAGAAATACAAGATTGTTCATGAATTTCCAGTCAATTCCTCAATTGCACTGGTGAATTTTCATACATATAGAAAAAGCTGCTATTAAGCATTTTATTAACTTATAACAACTAATGCAATCTTTGGCATATTCAGCTTCAGTCATACATAAAAAAGCCCGGTTGACACATCACACCACAAAAGACATGTTTTGTACTTTGCTCTCCTGCACTTGGCCGTTATGGTACACCATCCAAAGGTACCGACTCTTCATGGCTACTGAAATTCACTGACAAATCTGAAAATTTTAAGTGTAACAAAATTGGTACAACATAATAATGTCTAACTATCAGTACATCATATGTACGTTTCACATAAGATGATTCCCATGATAAGTATCAATACTCTTTTTCATGCATCGTTCTTTCTATGAATATAAATATTTAATTTCAAACATTTTCAACTTAATATGCTAACATTATTGTAAAAAATAATCGATAATCCTAATATGATATGATTCCTTTCCCGAAGCGAAATAAAAATATAATTGTTTTCTATTATATTTACATAAAGGAATACTAGTAAGTGCAAAAGCACGGTCATGATTCCTTTATAAGTGTGCTAACTTTAGAGACATACCTATATACACTGACTATTCAGCAGAGGATACTTTAATCCAAGTGGATAAAAGTGGCCCTGGTGTTGAATTATAGAGAAGATACACACTAAATTCCTTATGCTATTTAAGTTAACTACCCATGGGAAAATAGAATGTAAATAGAATGGTGGGCCAGATTGCGGAAAAGTCAAACATGAGATTAATAAAATAATTGATTGATATATAAAATAAACTATGTGAAAAATCATAATGGTGAATTTTTTACTTTTAATATTTAAATACAAGTTTAAAATACAGCAAGATTTTGCCGATCTTACAATCTTGTAGTCATTTTACCAGAACAATCACACATAAGCCTCAAATTGAAGCACTGCTTGTCAATTTATTACTAAAATTACATTATTTTTCCTGAGCTGTGGCAATTTTGTTAATATTTTATGTATGTGTATTAGTATTTGAACACAATCGATAAGGGAGTCGATAAATTGAAAATGTAAAATCAAGTATAGATAGTGTCTAAAAAACCCATTCAATATTATTAATACAGATTAATAGTAAATGTGGTAATATTTTAGTAACGAATATTCATTATGATTTTGTAGTTTTAACAATAAATATATTCCTTAGTTTCATTGGCAAATATTTCATTTGGTGAAGCCCTTCTCAATTAGGGTTAGCAACAAAAAAACTATTATAGTTGTACTTGAAATAATGTGCCGTACCTGAGGATGTATGCACTCCAGTGCAATGTGATGCGCTGCGCTCTGTATAGTCTTGTGTTTTGAACGTATTTCATCCATTTTTTAAACAAATCACTTTGCTTGTAAACACTTCGCAACAACGTTAGGATTCGGACAGACTTAAAGTAATAGAATTCTCACATTTTGTACATAAAACTATACTAATACATCAGAGTTAGCAAAAGCGCGTGTCGTAACGAATATTCAACAGCAATATCATTTTAATTTGATATTTCCCTCCTTTTATTTTGTTTGGCAACTAGGTATGAGCGCTAAACAACGAGAGGAATTTGTATTAACTAGACAAATTGAGAAGCATGTCTGTAATCTCTAATCAGCTTGAAGTCATATTGGTTGAATGATCTTTTAATTTTGGTCGTATAATATTGCGTAATAGTGTCGTTCAGAAAAATCAATAATGTATTGCCTATGGTAGCGTTCACTCAGCAATTAAAATTTTGAAAGATTTTTGGTTCATATTTGGATTACAAATAAAAATCATTTGTATCGCTGATATGTAATAATTAACAATTTATTTACTAAACTAAGTTTGGAAAAATCTGTATCCATCTTTTTGTTACTCAAATAATTTGTATTTTTAAATTTGTACATACGCTTTTTTACATCATTAAAAATATATATGTACGGTGAAACAGTGAATAAATTTTAAGTATTTTTTAATGAAATTTAGTAATCCCTTATAATTCGGTAGGTATACGCTTGATTTTTTTTTAACTAATTTTTGTATGCCGATCGATGTTATCATCTTTCGGTAAATTGGAACGGATTTGCATTTTGGCATTTCATAAACAAAGCATTCATCACAGGAAGACGAAAACATCACGTGTCCTTTTCAGGAACTTAAGCCGTAGTTTTTTAGTTCTGTTATCGAAAAGCAATTAATTAACTTAGCGGCCGACAGTCAATTATTTTATAAAGTCGATCAATTAAAATTTGAATTTGGCGCCATAACCTCAGCGTACTACGTGAAATGTTTTCGTCTTTAGATTAATTATGGCGGACGGCAAAAAGAATGGCCGATGGTGGCGGAACCTCGTTCGATCTGATATCTTGCGCGCACAATAGACCGGCAAACGTTCATGTGAGTGGTGGTTGGAAACGTTCGGAGCGCGAGGGGGAGCATCGGGGCGGGCGAACGAAAGCGATGGCTGAGAACAGAAGTTCGGACAACGTCGTTATGCCGGACATTACCGAAGTTTCCGAAGCCGATCCGCTGGCGGCGGGGGCCGAGCACGATTCCGAGCGAGGTGATGGCGGGTCAGTGTTGGCGAGCGGGATCAAGACTCCTCGGTTGTCGAGCGACTCGAACGGGGTGGTGACCGTGCCCGTCTCGCTACCTGTCGGGACCCTGATAGCGGGGACGACTTTCAACGTGATCACGCCGGACCAGCTGCCTATGTTGTGCGTGGACAATGGGTTTATATCCGGGGGGCCGGTGTCGGAGGAGATAAAGGCGACTCACATCGTGATCCAGAACCCGCCGTCGCCTCCAGCGCGGGCTGCGCACGAAGAAGCGGCGCCCACGACGGCGCCGGCTGCGCGGGCCGCGAGCGCGCGCTCATGGGCCGAGACGGCGAGCATGCCGGTGCTGCCGGTGCGCTGCAAGAACATATCTGCTGAGCTCCACAAGCATCGGTTCGGCTCCGGCGGCAGGGGAAGATGCATCAAGTATGGCATGGTGTGGTACACTCCCAGCGAATTTGAGGCTCTTTGTGGGCGGGCGTCCAGCAAGGACTGGAAGAGGTCCATCAGATTTGGTGGTAGAAGTATTCAGGCTTTGATTGATGAAGGGATCCTGTCTCCACACGCAACCAGTTGTACCTGTGGTGCATGCTGTGACGATCAATCAGGTAAGATGATATATATTTTGATAACTAATAATTACTATTTAAATAATCCTATATTCTTAAATATTTATGAGTATTAGCTAATAGTATTATAATACTACAACATCAATCTATATCTTTATATAAACTTACAAACAGTAAACATTAGTCTAACAAACAAATGAAATTAATTACGAGTGCATTAAGTATAAGAACCAGTATACATGCTTTTTTAAACAATATAAAGTGAGTAACACATACTATAACATGAATTATTTTTTTGTCTAGCAATGGGCCCTATCCGTCTCTTCACACCTTACAAAAGAAAACGGAGAACACACCAAGATGGTGAGGAAAAGAAACCAAAAGTGAAACAGGAGAGTAGCCTCGGAGACAGTGATGTGGACAATATACACCAGACAAGTAATAACAGCCACTCAAAGGAAGCCTGGCAGACAATCGCAGAGGGCCTGGATAGCAATGCAGATTACCATCTCCTGGAAAACCCTGAGACTACGCCTGATCCAACTACAGGTAAATATTAATAATTTTTTTATATTAATGCAAAAAACTAAAATATGCCCACAACAAAGGAAATAAGTATTGACAAACATTCAACAAATCTGCTCATAATTTAGAAAACTGATTATAAACTCGAAAAAGGATAGTATTGTAGCTACAAATGGTATCAGTTTTAAAATAAAAAGTAATATATAATATATCTATAATGGGTAAAGATCTCGGGGTCTTTGCCAAAGAGTAAGATCCAAAATCCTGATAAGATTGTACTCCCCTTTAGGGATGTCATGTCTATATTCACACCACAGATTTACCATAATATTATGAATTCATAAAATGTATTTATGCAAAATTTATTCAAAAATATACTGTGCACCTGTTATTTTACACTGATTCTGTTAAATAATGCATCTTTATTTGCATTAATGTTTATTTGTGGATTCATATTGTCAAGTGCAATGAATGTTTTACATTAATATCATAAAAAATGTATTAATATTATATTTGTCGAGTTCTTAAACTAGCACTTGTCTAGCTTGGCACGAGGTCACCTTGTTTCTAAGTATATAATCATATTTATGATTTCTACTCACTCTCATAATACAAAGTTACTCTTATGAACTTCAAAGTTTTTAAAAGTTATTGTTCAGTTTCTAAAAAGTATATTAAGTGTTTTGAAACTGGAAATACATAATAAGTAGGGTATAAAACCATTAAATTGGGACTACCAAAAAAGTATTCAAGACATCAGCTTGTTTAAGTAATATCAGGAACTTAAGAACTATTATTGTATGTAGGTATCTATTTAGCGAGTTTAAATTACTCTGTAAAATGAGTATTGTGGTAGGTAAATATTTACAAACAATATATTTTACAATAGCTAATTCTGATTATATTTTAGGAATCAGCAAGTCAATGTAATTAATTGTTTATGTCAATTTCTGTTTCCCATCAGCCACCATGGTGATTACGCCAGGTATTGATAATTATTTTTACACTTACACACATATTCATAAGTAGAAAAGTTCTCTTAATGTTTTGATGTTGGTAACAGATGCACCAGTAATGCTTTCAAGTTATTTAGTTTGGCCATGTTTCCACTGACAAAGCAGTTGTCAAAGTTAAACGGGGCCTTTGCTAAGTGTCCTTTATTTGTTTTTATTAGATACTTACTTAGATGCCAGGGACTAGAGTTAATATAACATTTAAAAGGTGTATGCTTTCAACTTTGTTTGGGTCCTCTATTACATACTAAAAAGTAGCTCATCTTAACCAAGCAGAGATTATGGAAATGCCAGGTGAAGTTGAAAGTGCATTAGAGTGGATCCATTCAATAGCTAGAATAAATAAATTAAATAAATTCTCCGGACTGACACCAATTCTGTAGTTCCAAACTAAGTTATAAGCTTGTCCTATGGGTACTAGGTGAACGGATAGACATACTTACTTAAATACGTTTATAATCATCCATGACCCGAGTAAAAATGTTCATCACACGAAACATTTGCCCCTAGCGGGATCCGAACCCGCGACCCTCGGTTTCGTGGCTAGGGTCTTTGACCACTCAGACCAACGGACTTGTCAATCTTTGCACAAATGTGTTTAATAAGTCGACTTATGTTGTTAAGATTATTACTAATTAAATGATGACTTGCGAGAGTTGCTTTTAACTAAATTTAATTTACTTATGATTTGTTTTTTCTTTTGTTATTTATCATGTAGTCTATGTGTTTATTCTAATGCTATAACCTGCAAAGCGAAGTTTTACTTTTTTTTTTGCGCTATTGCTGATGGTTTTTGTAAGACCTCTAATAGGCTTGGGGCGTACTACGTTGTACGTTACTTCGGGATCCGAATTTGCCGCATGTATCTCATGATTGGTCCTCAGAAGTATTGACGACCGTTTGTATTTGTCTTAGACTAACTCTCAATTTGTTTATGCCTTAGTAGGTTGTGGGTATGTGTACTTAGTACACGCCCTTTTTACGTTTAGGCTCTTGCAATCACTCACTCAGCCCCTCTATTGGTTGAAATTTCGAACTAACTAACTAAACTTCACGCCACTTCCCTAGCGGGGTAGGCAGAGAGAACCGAACGCCATATGGCACGATCCTTACACACCTCACTCGCCTCTTCAACATTCATAATCCTTTTTCATACAAGCTCTACGGTTTTTAATAACTCTTAACATCACCTTCTGTTAATACAAGACCAATCTGGTCGTGGTAGGTGAGCCTGGGCCTTCCGCGGCTCCTAAATCCTTCCACTTTCGCATTGTATATCTGTTTAGTCAATCTTTCGTATTCTTTCCACATGTCAGAAACTATTGCACCGGCGCGGTGTTATATCGATAGGTAGATTATTCAGTCCCACTATGAAAGACGCGATCGTGAAACCAATCAGATTAATTAATCATCATCCTCTTGCCCTTCTCCCAGTTCATCTGGGGTCGGCGCAGCATGTCTTCTTCTTCCATACGTCCCGGTCAGCCGTCATCAAGCTATCTACTCCCATTTCACTCATATCATCTTAATCAGATTAATTATTGTTAGGTGCAATTTGAAATTTCAGATAATTCGAAATTTCAATTTAAGGTCAGAACCACTTGAGCATGAGGCGTGCTTTTTATGTAGAAATATGTATATATATATATATATATATATATATATATACATATTTCGGGTTTGCTGTCTGTTAAAGGACATGTCCAAAAATGTATGGACCAAAAACCCAGAATCGACAGGAATGAAATGTATACCAGTGGATTGACATTGAAATATAATATAATGCTACCAAGGGGGCAACCCTGAAATCGTTATAGTATAGGAGCTAGGAGCAAAATAAAATAAGAAAAAAAATTCGTTTAAAACAATAATAAAATAAGTTTACGTCATGTTGTGTCTTAATATGACGTTGTTTTAATGTTGTATCACTTGTGATAATTATCATCAACACATTTTACAAGCAACAGCAACGTAATAACAACATCATATTAAATCACAACATAACAAACACTCTGTTTTTTGTATATTTTTTTTTCTTTTGGCCCATAGATACTACAATCGTTACAGTACTGTGTGTATTATTGGTAATTCTGTGGCTAAAGATTGCAAATATAAAAATAATTGGTATAGTATAGGAGCTAAGTCCCGGTGTGACTCCAGAAACTCGAGGGACAAAACATGATGCCGCCTTTGTAGAACAAAACGGGGAAAAGTCACACAACGGTTACGTTCATCCATTTTAAACAATATCCAGTCGCAAAGAAAATCGAAGTCCGGTTTAACGCGCCACAGTTTCGAATCAACAAGAAAAATCAGTGTCCAGTATACAAAAGCAGAGGTCAAGTTAAAATCCACGAAGTAAAACAAAGCACACAGATCACAACGAAAACAAACGAAGGACTGCGACGGGATATGGTCGTCACCCCGTCCGCCGTGCCGCGCCCGCGCATAATAGCCAGTAGCAACTGTGTAGGGTTGTAATAAGATGATTTTTGCCCACCGTAAAAAAAAAAAAAAGTAGCAACCGTGTATTTTTTTTATTTGCAATCCTTAGCTACAGAATTACCAATAATACACACAGTACTATAACGATTGTAGTATCTATGGGCCAAATAAAAATAAAAAAACATAAAAAAAAAGAATTTTTTACTTATTTTATTTTGCTCTTAGCTCCTATACTACAACGATTTCAGGGTTGCCGCTTTGGCAACATTATATTATATTTAAATGCCAATCCATTGGTACACAGTTCATTTCTGTCGATTCTGGGTCATTTTTTGGACATCATCTTTGGTGGTACTTTTGTTGATTCCGATTTCCATAAAACAAGTGCATAAGCTACTCTTATGTGATTAAATCACATTATATATCATCGGAGGGTAGGCAAAATAATATATGTGTGCATGTGATGGTGTCTGATTTATTTATTTGCATTATTCAATATACAATGGGTCGGTCCATATTCATCTTGTTACTTTATATTTAGACCACCGACCAATTGGTTGACCCGTGCCCCTATCATTCAATTGCAATTGTGCCATAGTGGTCCGTCACTATCGTTGTAGGGTAGATGGACACCTCAAATCATTTGACATACTTTTTAATACATATGAAAACATTAGGTTTCCATAGATTTTGTATAGAAATACTAAGGTGTGACGTAATTCTTAACTGGTTGACTGTTTATGTGTGTAAATACTTTAATTATGGGCTTAAATAATGCTTTCTTTATGTGATTTAAGTAGTGAATTTTTTTTTATGGTGTCATCATCCTTATTGACGCGGAACTGAGCTACCCAGATAGCTGTTTCGGAGCTTGGCTTGTGGCGACTGTGATATTGCGAAAGCGAATGCATATATCCCCTTTAGCGGGGATTATCGGCGTGATGTTATGTATATATGAATGCATACAGTTTGTAATACACGTTCATCATCATCCTCTTGCCCTTCTCCCAGTTCATCTGGGGTCGGCGCAGCATGTCTTCCTTTTCCACACGTCCCGGTCAGCCGTCATCAAGCTACCCACTCCCATTTCTCTCATATCATGTTTCACACAATCCATCCATCTCTTATTTGGCCTTCCTCTTCCTCTCCATCTACTAACATTCATTTTTTGTGATACACGTTAATGGAGAGATTATATTATATATGTAAATACAATACAATATGCTCAGCGCTATGTGTTATCAGTTATTACTGCCGTACAGTATTTATTTTTTATCTGCTGTACATTTGGAAACGAGTGGCCTGCAAAATAAACTTTTACGAAACAAAGATATATTGTAGAAAATAAATTTGAATTACAAAATATATATTGCTTCTTCCACGGAGTAGTAAAATAAGAAGGACTCCGCGTCGCTAACTAGACGTTGAAGCTCCTCGGGTGCTTCAACTTGACACGCAACTTACCTCACACATTGACATAATAAACGCTCCAAATAACATATATTCGATATCTGGTATCCTTATGGGTCTCACTTACACATGCATAAACGTGGCTTCACGCTATAGTAAGATAGCGTGGAGTCCTTATTTCTTTACTAGTCCGTGGCTTCTTTCCACATTTTTCCTGTCTAGATTTTTCAAATTAATTTGAATACATTTTTATGGCCACTTTGGCCAGCATACTAAAATGGTTCTAAAACTTGGACACATTAAAAATTAAAGTCTCTTCTGTCTGTGCGGACTGGTCTCGGCAATATTGTATAAATGTTCATAATTTTTAAATCGTCTAATTCTTAACGATCATTGGCTTAAAATATATTTTTAACAAACAGGTTAGAAAGACGGTCTACCTATTTATTAACCAGTAGTCGTGCAGTTTGCACGAGATGCTAGATTTTTAAACGTTAATTTTATTTATATATAATTTGTTTTCAAATATCAAACAGAAACAATAGTCGTCCAACATAAAAGATCAGACAATGATTCTTCCACCGGTACGGAAAGTTGTTGCTAACGAGAGGACTCGCAGTTACTGGGCAAGAAACTTTGTAGTTGGCCGTTTGAACCACAAGATTTACAAAGGTGCGAACTTCGTTAATTATATTCAACTTTGCACTTTGTTTTAATTTTGAGTTCTCGGATACAAAAAAGTAATTATAAATATTTTAGATGCATTTTAATACATATATAAGAAAAATAGGAAAGCGAAAATTTATCATTTGTCCTGTGTTGGTCTGGGACTATAAAAGAATTTGCAAACTGTGTTTCTTGCCTAGCATGTCGTAAAGGCGACTAATGGTATATCGGGTTTAGGGTATGTGATTGTGTAGGCGAGGAGCTAGCCACTTGGCGCTAATTTTTCACAATTTTCCATCTAACCCAGCCCATTGTCCCGTGTTGGTCTGGAACTTAAAAATAATGTGCCAACTGTGTTTCTTGCCTAGCATGTCATACAAGGCGACTAATGGTATATCGGGTTATGGGTGTGTGAATATGTAGGCGACAAGTTAGCCACTTGGTCACTATTTTTTCACAATTTTCCATCTAACCCAGCCTAGTTTTTTTTTGGCTGAATGTGGTTGAAGGGGACTGCTGTCCCTTTGACTCTGCCTACCCCTTCAGGGATGACGGGCGTATGTTATGTGTATGTGTGTGTAAAATTAATAAATTTACATAAATAAATATAAGAAAACAAAAATTCTAGATATACTCGTATAGACATACGTAACTGGTATGGGTCAATATAATAATAGTAGTGCAACATTATAATGAGTTGTTTACCAATGTGCGTGTGCGTAAAGTATTTATCAGACTACATCAAATACATTGATCTGACTACGAAGTAAGTAGCTTAAGCACTTGTGTTACGGATATCAGAAACAACAGTGGTATTACAAATATATACTTAAATATTGGATATTAACACTCAGATACAAAACAAACACAAGTATTCATCATACGAATATTGGTCCTGGGTGGGGATAAACCCACAACTCTTGGCGCATGGGGCAGGGTCACTACCGAATGCGCCATCGAGCTTGTCAAAGTCAACAACACACACGCGTTGATTCTAAAGATATAGAGATCGTCTATTTCTCCCCTTGAACATGGGCCGACGGCTTGAGACAGGCTAAAGTATAATGACATTCAGTGAAGGTTTGTCTGGTCTCAATAAGTCTGTTTATTAAAGCTTGAGCAACGAATTTATTTTCTTCTGTTTGTTTGGATGTCATGATACGACGATTTCAATCGTATACGGAATGTTTATTGTATATTTTATTTTATTTTATTATAATATATTTTATATATATATATATATATATATTTATTATATCCAGTTATTGCCCGCGCTAACCTGTTTAAAATCGATCATTAATTTTCGGGAATTCGAAAGAGGTAGAAGCAAAAAAATATTTGTCAAAATCCTCTCTCTCACCTCAGAAATTTGTACACTATAATATCTCCTGCGTTGGCTCAATGTCGTTGAGATTTACCGCAGTGATGGAAAACGGTTAGAGGGATATTATGGTTATTATAATGTTAAGTTACTTTTTGTAATATTTCCACCTGAAATTCATTTTGACTTTACAATATAAGCTTTTAACATTGTCGTTTGTGACACAAATGTAAAATGAATTCAGCGTTCAGCTAAAGCTTCTCTTGCGATTCTATTAAAATAGGAAATTCATTTAGCATTGGCACTCTTATTCCGGGCCAGTGAATTCTGAAACTTTCACCGCGACCATTGCATTGTAGTGTTTGCAATATACGAGGGCCGCATTGTATGTCTCGATTCAATGGAAGTAAGTTAGCGGTGCACGTTAGTTGGCGGACACTTTTGCTTGCACGCGTTCTACTGAAAATTGCAGATTCACACTTGAACTAGTTACGAAAAAGTCATACGGCACATAGCTGCTTAGTGCACTAAATCATTTAGGCTGATTTAAAGTTAAAGTGACGATATTAACAAAGTGATCCTTCCCATATCAAAATCTTGAGATTATGATAACAGTTCAATATTAATTTGAATTAACTTGATCACTGTAGATTAATGGTTCTTAAACTCACACGATTTTTTTTACGCGGGTATGCGTTACGCTGCCTCACCCTACCCGGGGGCGGGGTGGCGTGTGGGACTCCCGGGGACTACTGAGTAGGAGGTCCCGGCTACGGCCAAGGTGGTAGTGGCCGGGGTATACCCACTAAAACCTCGCGGTACCTCTCATCGTCCGAGTGGAGGTGTCATGGGTGCTAGCAGAGCCTGGACATCCACAACACCTCCGGCGACCGGCCCGCCCTAAATGGCGGGCACCACTGCCCCCCTCGGGGGGGTGGCCGCTCCGTCGTCTCTTTCTGCGAGACGACGTCCTCGCAAAGGAAGCGGTGGCCGCCCAGGCCCGCTCGCTCCGGAGGATGGCCTCCAAACTCGCGCGCCTGCGGTATTCAACCCCCATTATGCGGAACTTCGCACAAAATGTTGATAAGATTTCGTAATACTGCTGGGTCCGATGACATTTTTATAACGGATTCCGTAAGAGCCCTGGCGAAAATTGTAAAAACTCTAAGCAAAACCCACTTTAGAACTCGCTCGTATTGGTAACTATGAATACTATTAAAATAACATTTTAGGCATTCATCATGCTTGTTATTCCCGAATAGGTAGGCAGAGGACTAGAGGCTATATCCTCTCTAACCCACATTTGCCCATGGTACGAGAAAACCGATTTCCACGCCGTAGAATGAGAAGCTTTTATCAGAATGTAGGTTTATCGATGGACGCGTTAACGTTGAAGAAGGCTAACTTTTACGTAGAGCGTGTATAAATTGAATCGTTTTATCGAAGGATCAGAGACTGACATCGACGCGGGTGTAATTGCGAACGGAAACGAGAGTTTTTAAAAGCGCGCAAACATAGCTTTGATCACGGAAAAAATATTAAGTGAAAGTGCCATGTGGGCGTGGCAGTGAAGCCGCAATACTACGTTGTAACGCAAGATTACGGGTAGACTGTTTGTGTCTATAATTTTTGACAAAAAAAAAACCGACTTCAAAAATGAACCTAATAAAAGAAAAAATAAATATACTTAGGCCAAAGTAATACGTATTTTAATACTTATATGTATAGCTACTATAAACCGTTAAGAAGTTCCCTTAACTGTTCTTCGTCTTCATTATCAGACCCCTAATGACAGTCGCACGCCATCTAGGTGTAAAGTCCTCATCAATACAAATTAATCAAACCCAAACACAAGGTAACTGCTGTAAATTGTTGAGGAGTTCCCTTGACTGTCTTTTGGCTCCATGATCAGATCCACTCCAGACCTTCATAAAATTGTAATACTTTAAAATACTTATTGTTATAAAAATATTTAACAAAAATAAAAACCGACTTCAAAAAAAAACCCGCAAAAAATGTTTATGAAAAAAACAATTAAGAACCTGCCTAAATAGCTATTTAAATATCTATGATTTTATGTTGGAGATCCTGGCCATACTCACACTTCATCATTTGTGACTACGTTGGTAATGTTATCGGAACCTAAATAGGTTCCAATAACAAGACATCCCCCTGAAACGTACGTCTTACATAAATATGTAAGACGTACGTTTCAGGGGGATGTCTATCGCGGTATTAATGATACAAAATCGTAATCTATGTAAGTCCACAACAATATACAAACAAATAAATTATCCATCGCCACATTTGATTACGATACTCGTCTAACTAACTAACTAACTGGCAGCAAGAACCGAACGCTATATGGCACGATCCTTACACACCTCTCTCGCCTCTTCAACATTCATAATCCTTTTCATACAAGCTCTACGGTTTTTATGACTACTAACATCACTTTCTGTCGTGGTAGGTGGTATGCCAAAGCTATTCCTGCTAAAGATAATTTGATCCATATTTCGAGTTTCATGTGTAAACATGATTTTCTAATAATTGACAACATGTTTGTGATGCCCCTTCTGTTGCTGGATATCGTCAATCTTAAAATAATTAAATTGAATAGGGTTGATTACTCGCAGGATTCGCAGGACTGTAAACCGTAAGATCTGTTTAATTTAATAAAATTATGGATATTTTCGCATTATCGTCTATTTTTGACTTTGACTTGACTTAGTTGGGGACCTCTTGAATCCACGGGTCCCTTGGGCTGAAGCCAAAAAAGCCATATGGTAGATCCGGCCCTGGTTGGGTTAGATGGCAACCAAAAAAAAGAACGAAAATGTTGGTTAGTTATGCAGTGCAATATGCAAACGGTGCATCCGTTTGCATATTGCACTGCATATACAAAATATTAATCTTTTCATACGAACGAGGGCCGTATGCGCATCACGTGACCGCCTTCAGTTTGCTCTTTATTGGCTGATTCTTGGCCGTTTTATAGAAATTGCATAATTCAGTGACACATTGATTCAATCCGCTGTTGTAGCAAAAATGACTTTTCAATTTAACAATTTGCTGTGCGGGTGGGTATAAATATTTTTTGATGAAAGCCCGGTTTTGAGCGATATGTTATCAAAATTAACAGGCTAACTGCTATGCCAAAAATCAAGAATTAACACTACAAACAGATATAATGGAGATGATCGTGATGATGCAATAGTATTAAAAGTAATTAAGATAATATTATACATGAAAGTTGTCCAGTGTGTTGATTGTGTCTGCCAAATTCTATCTAATTACATTAAGCCCTGATTAAGTTACGTACATACCCACAAACTACAAGCAGTAGATTATAAAGTCAATACATATTTGTCACTTTCACTACTCCGAAATACATTTTCTACAAACAAACACCTTGTTATAATAGTACACAGTAGTATAATAATATACACAAATTCCAATGCACCAGATATACATATATGTATCAAGGATGCATATCATGTATCAATTATTCATAATAATTCGCTATTCTGAATAATAGGCAAGGTGACTAAAAAAATCTGTTTAGTCTGTCAGTTAGAGTATAAAAAAATATTGAACACGTATTTTTTATTTATTTGTCAGACAAACATTGACGAAGATACAATGCATTCAAGTTACGCGTGACGTCACGCTTTCGTACAATTTTTTAATAGTGACGTCGCAAGCCACCACTCTAAAACTTTGATGCTCTTTATCATTGAGATTTTTTGTTAATTTGACAAAGCGAAAAATATGTGTCTAGTATTTTTGTATGATCTAACTGATGGACCAAATATAATTATCGTTTTTTAATGCAGACATCATCCATATTTATAGCTAATAGTGGTTGTCTTTTGCCTAAACCCGATTCAAAGCTAATCCTAGCCAATATTCTAGGTAGGCATTATATCTTGTAGACTGTAGCTATTTACGATTCCACAAACTTTGATGAACATTTGTCTGGAAATGAATGCTCTTAATGACAATGCTCATAAAAACTGTATCGAAGATTTGTTTCAAACATACTATGAAGTATATAAAGTAGTCCCTTATGAAACATTACACATAACATTAATTTAAGCGTGTCATTTAAGACTTTTTTGAATATCATCAAAATCGTAGTCAACAGCGTTTCATGATATAATTCAATACACCTTTAATATTAATGTTTTACAAAGGAACATTAACTAACATCTGCCGCGTAAATTTCCAACTGGAAGTTAATACTTTTAATATGACGGCAGACAAAGAAAGCTCCCCTAAACCAGTCCCCACCCTTTAAGCCACCCCGCGCAGACGCTGGGAGTCTCTCCCTTCCGTCGTGTGCCTAGTAGGCAAAACAAAACAAACCTGTCTGATCTATCAGAATCCGCACAAATAATATTAGCTGCAAGGACATATTAATTGAACTGGCTTTTAATCAACTAACACGTGATTTTTCAATGGTGTGCAAAATAAAGTATAAAGTCATCTATATGCATGTCGTTCGCTTAAGGGCCTTAAGTAAGTAGTAATTAATGACGTTTTAAAATCATCCATAATGTAATTAATTCGACTGTTATCTAACAACTGACTACTTTAATAGCTCAATCGAGCCTAAAGTTTATATTTCTAAATCTATATACACAAAATTAGTGTTCGAATGTTTCCCCTCGATGCGCTCTTAAGCCATTAATCAGTTTTTTTTTATAAATTAATAAATAAATAATAAATATCCGACATCACATACATTAATCTGACTCCGAGATAAGTAGCTTAAGCACTCGTGTTACGGATATCAGAATCAACAGTGGTATAACAAATATATACTTAAATATTGGATATTAACACCCAGTCACAGAACAAACACAAGTATTCATCATAGTACGAATATTTGTCCTGGGTGTGGATCGAACCCACAACTCTTGGCGCATGGGGCAGGGTCACTACCGAATGCGCCATCGAGATTGTCATTAAGTTTTTAATGAAACTTTTACAGAAACTTTCGAGTATGCCCCGTGAAGTACCTGGTCCAATAAATCTACTATAAATTAATTGTATTGCAGGTTAATACTTGATTTTTATTTTTATTTTATTATTGACTTCACCTGTAGAAAAAGATATGTGTCGCTTATGTCGGTCTGTATACCTGTTTAAATGATAAATTAATCATAGAAGAATTTGTATGATCTCTTCTTGAAAAGGTTAAGAACTTCAATGTAATTAAAATAGGTCAATTATTTTCGTATTTCGCTTTCCAAATGATAATGTGTATTTTTTTATATATTCCAGCTGATGATAGTGTAATAAACAAAAGTTGTTTTGACAATTATTATTTATCACCATAGTCAGTGATCGATGAACAAATTTTGGCTGTTGGCAGCGGGAACATGTTTGTACATGTTTAAAATAAAAGGCATCTGAATTAAGCTTCCGTCTGCATATATCAATGGTAAAATAATTTTCGTAGGCTCGTATCGATCGGCGTTGCAGGCTGGTAGCATAGTTAGTTTATTAGAATATTACAGTCATCGACATTTTAATCTCTTAAAATATTACCTATTGGTAAGCGAATCAATGTAGTTAGTACACACATATTTACACGAGTTTGCAACGTACGGATTTTAAGTGAAACGTAGAATGGTATATAACTTGCATCGATGAGTGTAGTGGGAATTCAATAAGTACATATTTTGGTTTAATAACACGTATAAACGTACCTTAATTTTTAGAATTATTATGTCAGCATTATTATGTAAAGCCAAATTACTTTTACTATCTTCTATAGAGTTAGTCTTTTAGTTATATGCTAGGACCATTATCCTAGATTTACCGAATCTGGTTATTACGTTGAAGCGTCTACCTTATGACCTTCGTAATGCTTAAACAGAGTAACATGACCAGTTGGTGTCGGGTTGCACCTTTATTTTTAATCAACTGGGTTTACCAATTATCAATACAGATAATGTAATGTATGTATGTAAACTCTGTCGTAATTACCGGCCACAAATATCCACCCTTGGACATGGGCCACCTTCTTACCAGGAAATTACTCATCACAAGCTTTTTTTTTTAATCTATAAAAAAGCCTTTAATCAACCAGTATACACTGGTTGGTCAAGGCCCTTAAGCGAACGACATGCATATATAGATGACTTTACACTTTATCGGTTAATTTTGCACACCATTGAAATCAATCTGTTAATGTAATTGTTGATAAACACCCTTATAATAATAAAAATACTACATAACTATGTACAATTTTATGTAGTGGCAAGAGCATTATGTATTTTTTATTTAATATTCGTATGTTTACACTCGTGGTTTACACGATGTATATTCGTTTGTTCTTCAAGGTTTCTTTAACTACTTTAAAAATTTTTACGCATAGATAAAATAATCAATAACAATATAAAAAAAGAAAAGTAAAAAGTCTAAACTAACTTCAGGCCATCTGCCTTGCGGGGTTAGGCAAAGAGAACCAAGCGCCGTGCGACACGGTCCTTACACACCTTACTCGCTTCTTTAACATTTATAATCCAAAAAGGTAGACTACAAGAATAATGAAAAACTTGTCACTACTTTAAAGTTACGACGGGGGAATCAATAAGACTTCCAGGGCGCTGGATGTTTTCTTATTTCATTTTCATTCTCGCCGGCTCAGACGCCATCTTTAAGACCTACACGTTGGCGTTTAAATTATGATGCATTATAAAACAGTTGTAGCTAGACCTAATATTTTATTTATGGTGGTGTCGGCGTCTACGGGTTAAAGGTGACCTTTTGTTGAAGACAGTCATCTGTATAAATTCAATTTCAATATATAAATTTTAAAAAAGGCGCGCTTTGAAAATGGATTTTTTATCTGTACTATCAAGGGATCAGGTATATTGAGTAGTCTAGTCTAGACGGAAGGCAATATTCCTATATTTAGTCCTCAGAATTTAATTATACATACATATATAACATCACGCCCATAATCCCCGAAGGGGTAGGCAGAGTCAAAGGTGCATTATACATGGGTATAATTGTCTCATGTTTGCATTGGGACCGTCGGGACTACGATTGGTGGGTTGGATCCAACTTGCTATTGCAAAGCACTCATTTGCTAAATGTCTGACGCCTCGGCCAAGACCTTTCGTCCGAGATCTCAGGACCGCCAGACGTTACTTATTTAAGTAGTAGCACTACTTACTATAAACGTACAAGTACTATGTAGCTAGTTTGGGTAGTGGGCCAATTTGCAGCTATCAGGTTTAAAGTTAGGATAAGATATTTCTAGTTAATTTCTATTTAAAACTGATTTCCCTGTATGTTGAGTAGAATATTAATGTCAATATTCAATATTGCCAGCCACTTTTTGTTAACAGTTACTTCCACCAGATACTTTAAAGCTCCGGAAAAAACATAATTTTATTTTGCACAAAATCTAATAACGAAAATTTGTTTATAATTTCCATTACAACGATTTTTTTTCTGTTAATGTCTATGATGATAAATATTAATGGACAAACTACTTATTAACTATTTAGATGTGTAAAATTCATTCACAGATATTTTATGCTGTCTGGGAGTTGTTAGGCCCACGCAATTAGTCGGCCTGCTTGGAACAGTTATTTAAATTACATTTTATATATAAAAATTCGGGATACATATTGTTGAGTTTTCTTAATTTTTTCGAGAGCTTTAAAGTGGCTGATAGAATTTACTGTTAACGGAAAGTGTTTAGCTATGTTGAATATTGATGTGTAAATAGTATTCTACATAAGATACATAAAAATCAGCAATCGGAATTTAAGTTCAGTGAGAAATATATTTTCCTAACTTTCGCACCTGATACGTGCAAATTGGCCCACTACCCAAACTGTGTAGGGTAGTACCCGTAAATTTATTGTAGGTATAAAATAATAATTATTAATATATGAAATATATTATAAATACTACAATTTAGCACAAATTTAATTTCTGAGAAAATAAGCAACGTCTGGCAGCCCTGGGATCTCACTCTACTTGTAAAATCATCGTCGTCATCCTATCAACTTCAATTAAGGTGGTGGGCACTGGGCATGTCAGTGCGACAACGGTATATTGCCTCCGATATTTGTGTACGAAAAATATATACTGTTAATGATTCTACAGGATTCATTAACAGTATATATTTTTCGTACACAGTATTGTTATCGATAAATATAATGTGTTTAACTAACTAACTACTAACATCCTTATTACATAATATAGTATATAATATTTTGTTCGTAAAGAAACCTATATATAGTTTGATGCCTACTTATTTGGTTCAGAAACACTTTTTTCTTCGACTGTATCTGGTACAAAGTACTTTTATTTCGACGGAATCAGCTATTATAACTTAATTGTAAAATCGGGGGCGTCCACCGCGTGGGCAAGAAACGGTTATTGATAATTTCGTTAATTAGGAAAACGCGTTTTGGTTTGGTTCACACAATGCGCTGTGGGATTGAGTACCATCACTTAGTCGTCTTCAAATACATTTTATTTCTAAGAAAATACTTTCCTTAAAAGTCTCGACTATCTTAATCTTTTTTGATAAGACTGAGCTCCTAAAGTATTCCGCTATGAGTTATTTTTGGTAAGACTGGTGTCCTTCGAAGACTATTATTCCTGAAAGACTTGAGGTTTGAAATATATATATTTTACACTCTAGTAGCGAAAATAATTCGAGTCTTTACTAGACAGGGCAGGTAGGACTCGAAGTCTTACTCAACACTAGCTGAGTCTCGTCGTTAATTAAACTCGGCGGATACAGCATTAATACTTAATTGATACCGTGGATGTCTCAGCTAAACGATTGGTTTGGATTGGCTGGCTCGTTTTAGTTAAACGGTTATTAGTCAAGTTATTAGCTTTGGTTTTAATAATTGAATATCGACTTTATATGATATAATATTAGGCTAATTGTTGCTTACTTGTAGCGTATAATTTGTGTCACAAAGTCCAATTTTGTATTTTGGATTGTTGAGTTGACAGTTTTTTTAAACGACTTCACAAACACGGAGGTTGAATATAATATATTTATATGAATCGAGGAACTGTCCTTGTCACAACTGTGTGACACAATGAGGAATATGTATAAGAAATGTTTGGGAAGTCGGAAAACATGATGGTTACATAACATGAAACTTCGCAGTGAATTTTCAATTTTATCCGTCTGTCTCAAACACATGATTTTCCATGGGAATTGTAGACAATACTGGGTTGAAAAAACTAACATTCTATTTAGTCCGTCAGTTAGATTATACAAAAATACTAGACACTTATTTTTTTCTCTATCAAGATAGCAAAAAATTACAAAGATAAAGAGCATCAAAGTTTTAGAGTGGGAGCTTGGGACGTCACTTGTAAGTAAAAATGTTACCTACGTGAGACGTCACGTGCAATTTGAATACGAATATCTTCGCCAATGTTTGATTGACAAATAAATGAAAAAATATGTGTTAATTTTTTTTTTATAATCTGAGAGGGACTACATAGAATTTTTTAGTCCGCTCTCCTATTTATGACTTTAAACAATGACGTCTCATATCTATTTCAAGCACCACCAACAAGTTTATAATTTGGCCTATAATCAAGATATTCGTTTGCAAATACTATGAGAGACAAGACAAAGCCTTTTACAAATATTTGAAATAACAATTTCTCACCCATAAACCCCGATGGGGTGCGCAGTGTAGGAAGAGATCAGCAAGCTTTCATCTAAAAATAAAATGAATTGGGTTAGGTGATCAATTGAACTTTAAAAAAAGAAAAAGCACAAGTGGCTTGTTTGTTGCCTACACAATCACAAGATAGACGACCTTTTAGGACAAGCAAGGAATACCGGAAATAAGTCCCAGACACTGGTCCGGGAATAGGAAGACCATGTTTAAATACATTTACCGATAATCTATTAAACTGCTAAAACATTTCTAATGCATAATCCTTTCGCTGGCAGGCTGTATTATAAAATCAAAAGCAAAAAGCTCGCCTCACTTAAAGCCGGCAGCTTTACCCGGCGGGTTAGCCGGCATATGGCGTCTCGTGCCGCCGGCAAATGTGGTTGATGTAAAGGTTATAAAATGCCGGGTTACCCCGCTGGGCGAAAGCATTCGTATTCGTGTGTGCACTGCCATACCAACACTTGAATCGTCCGGTGCGGGCTTTTATAACTGTGCTTACGCATGGCTCAGAAACAAATGCTCTTCTCTTTTACGCCCTACGCCAAGTCACCGCTAGCATCGTCCATTGCGACATTGGCGACCTATCCCGGGCACTGGACGATGGCACATGTGTATTCAGCGTGTAGATGCTTAATTTTTTTTTTAAATAAATATCAGACTACATCTCATACATTGGTATTACAAATATATACTTAAATATTCAATATTAACACCCATACACAGAAAAAACACATATTTGTCCTGGGTGGGGATCGAACCCACAACTCTTGGCGCATGGGGCAGGGTCACTACCGAATGCGCCATCGAGCTTGTCAAATTCTTCATTGAGTGTGCAGTGCCCTATATCTGGGCACTAGACGTAGACATGTTGAGGCACTCACTCTCGTGTCCGCCTCCCCAGTCCTACCCGATATGAGCGGCGTGATGAAGCGGCTAGACGACATCGGGCAGACGCTGGTCCGGCTGGCGGGGGAGCTGAAGCAGTGCGTGGAGGACGTGCGCGTGGTGAGCGCGCGGCAGCTGGAGCGCATCGAGCACGAGCGCGCGTCCGCGCTGCTCGCGGCCAGCGTGGACGCGCACGAGCCAGACCAGGCCTCGCTCCAGAACGTGGAGGATGCCGAGTCGAAGAAGGTAATGGTTATAACATGCGTAAGCGAATGGAGTATTCGGTGTGGTTCTTTGACAGGGGTGGAGAACGTTTTTTGGATAGCCGTGTTAGTTGCTGAAATTTAAATGTGGTTGATGATTCCTCAAATGTTAGGAGCGTTTGACGTTAATAACTGTTGATTTTATGATTTCAAGGAAATGTGTGTCCAATATTCTGTGTTACGTGCCACCTTCGGCACGTGTACTAATAGTTCGCCATCCCTGATCTTATATATACATACATTAATATATACACGCCCTATCGCGCAATCATGAAGGGGACAAAGGCAAAAGCACAGTAAGCTTATTTATAGGACTATCCATTAATAACTTGAAGTGATTTTGTAGATTATTTATTTGATCCATTAACTGGGGTTGAGTACCCCAACTGGGGTGGAGTGGAGTACTCCACTTAATATTGGCAGAAATACACAGTCTCTCAGTAAATCTACAGTCTGTTAATATAATGTCACTTCATCAGCACTCCACAGTTAGGTTAGGTACTGTATTCATTGATGGTTTATTTTCTTGTTCACATAATATGTTTTCAGTGCGCGAACTGCAACCGTGAGGCGTCGGCCGAGTGTTCCCTGTGCCGGCGCACGCCGTACTGCTCCACCTACTGCCAGAAGAAGGACTGGGCCACGCACCAGATCGAGTGCCTGCGCACCGTGCCCACCATCCACGCGGACACGCAGCAGCACCAGTCCATCATGCTCATCGTCGAGAGCCAGCACCAATAGTACACAGGTGCGTGTGGGCTCGTCCGTGTCCGCTGCCGGCAACACTGGCCACGCACCAGATTGAGTGCCTTCATCGTGCTTTGTTTATATGCGCCGAGTGTTTTATACTTGTCCCGTTCAAGTGTATGTCCTGACACCGGGACAAATTCAAAAACTGCTTGACTCATTTTCATTAGGAATTTTTTTCATTAGGCGTGTAGGTTCTGCTGTACGTGAGAATTATCATAGATCGCTAGCTTTGAACATAAATAAATATGAGACAAATCACTGTATGATGATGATCCTAAGTTAGGAAAATCAGAATCAACGGTCATATTTATTTGTTATTATTAAATAAAATATTTTATCGTCTGCGTTATGATCCTAATGAGATATAATGAATGAAATACATTTACCTTTAACTAATAGGGGTTTATCTATATTCCAGTAATGCCTGCCGTGCAAATAATGGAGGTGCAGGAGAGGGACAACAGCGAGGGCTTGGGCGCGGCAGGGAAGTACCTCAAGTGAAGACGAGTGCTCGGAACGTGAGTGCGGACGCCGTGCTCTACGTAGGTCTGGCGCGGCCGCGTGGCGGCTGGCTGCTCTGTGCGGCGTGTGCTGTGACGTACTCACTGATGTGACTAATGGTCAAGTGTCATATCTCGCTTTAATGAGGGTTTTCAAAAATAAAAAAACCGGGTGGCACGAGGGAGTCTCGTGGTCTTATCACTGTCACTATTGGCTTTTTGTTGACAGCATGTCAGTTTGTTATGAACTTACCAATGAGGAGGGTGACAAGACCGTACGTCTCAGTTACGCCACCTATTTGATATTTTAATTCAAAAAACCCTCATTGCTTATAATCCAGGATGTAAATTAATTCCGAAGTTTCTCCAAATTTCACCTGATGGTATAAAGCCGGCCGTATGAGGACAGCTTAAAATTAACTCGGATCTTTAATATGCGACTAGATACAAAGTTGTATGAATCGTGGTGATAATACAAGATTAAACGTACATTCTCTGACGTTCGGGTCTCTGAAGTAGTGAGCGCAGTCCGATGAGCAGTTAGTGCTTTAAAGAAAATTGTGGGGACGAAATCAATATAATTTAGCGATTGGAATGGACTTATATTGAACATTAAATGAGATGAGAGTTGTATCTAGTTGGATGTATGTACTTGATCAAAACCTTGTTGATTATGTGTATTTACCCCTTGGGTGTGATAAATCCATTCATATCGTATTAATCCAAGTCTCTACGTTCTATCTATCGATAAAGTATTTATTAGGAGCATTTCAAGGTACCTTATAATTGTCTACTACGCTGCCAGCTAACGTTTTGGGAGGAGCAGAGAGGAGACTACGAATATGCTCTAAAAAGTATAGCAACATTGTTATTATTATACTATCTTATACTTGTGTATTACACAAATGTATCTCATAAGATCCTTACATCAGTGAGTACGTTCGTGCTGAGCATATGATATGTTTGTGACAAGCAGGGTTCGTTAGAAATCGGACAAATATTCTGATGTTTATAATAAGTATCGAAATATCAGACATAGAATATGCGCTCTGAGGTAACAGTCGGTCCCACTGAGTTTAGGAGTGTCGCCACTGGTTAAACAAAGTCTGCATGAGGATAAATAACCACAAAGATGCAATGAAATTAACTAAAGCAATGAGATATATAGAAATATATCGTAATAAATATTGAGTATTTGAAACCTTTTACAAGAATATCATAAAATAATATAAACACAGTACAATATTGAATATTCGTTTTAAATACAGTCTACAAAATATCCGAACATTTTCAATTGTCACTATATATGTCACAGAAAAAATGGTCACATTCTTTAAAAAAAATTAGTTTATTACTCTGAGCAGATTTAAATATCGCCCCATTTTTAAATAAGGTCATACCACTTGATGCGACGTTATATTACTTTAAAGTATTACTTTAAAGTAATAACAGTCAAGTCTAACTTAACATTGTAATCTAAGAGAACGGTTTAAAAGCAAACTTCTATGATTATATTATCGTCCTTTGTAAATACGGAAGCGATACAAAATAGACAAACCTGTTATGTACAGCGATCAACTGACGCAGGGCATTGAATCAATTACAATATTTGTAATGAACTGTGTTGATATGAAATATTTGTTCGCTATCAGCTATCAAAATAGCTTCCTTCTTTGTACAGTTATAATTTCTGTATGAGGTAGCATTGGCTTTTTCAAGATCATTTTTGTGAGATGATTGAAGAACAAAAAAGATGCGTGCACACAATTATTATGAAATAACGAGACATAATAACGAACAATATGTAAATGTACGTCACTGGTCAGTGAACGCATTGCAAATTGTTCGGCTGTTCTTTAAATGGCTGGTTTTAAACCAAGTCTAACTGTTTTGTAAAGGCTAAGGCTGAATCAGCGAAGTAGACGCATAATTTATGCACTTCTTTGCAATAAGTGACCAACTATTATAACATATATCACGAAAGTACGGTTATTTTATTCGAAAATCGCGTTCAGACGTTACAACGTCTTTGGATATTAAGTATTAACAAAAAAAATGGGTGACCAACTGTACGAAATAGCAATAATGTACTTATTGATGGGACTAAATATCTATGCCTACCCCTTCGAGGATTATAGGCGTGATGTTATGTGTGTATGTATGTACTAAATATATTGAATTATAAAATACAATTTATTTCCAAAAGGTTGCAAATCTGTTTGGGGCAGGATAGTACCACAGGAGCATCAGGTAATATGGATGCTACTGCATCAGTTATTACAAATAGGAATACTTTCGCAGTCCCTCAGTTTGACTGTATATAGACTAAAACACCATACATTTTGCCGGGTCATAAAGGCCCGGCATTTTGGCCTTCAAAGAATTTTTCGAGTGAGATGATAACGCACAGGAAAATACTGTCTAAAAATACAAATTTTTACCTTTTTATACAATAAATACAGATGGTTATTGCAATAAGATAAGTGACAAAATCGAAGTCAAAATTGGTCTAGACTTTCTGTAAATACAAACATTATTTAATTATTCTATAGAAAGCTATCCAGTCTTGTCCTTTGGTCTACTCGCTTAAAGAGATGTATCAGTTAGTGATATAAACATACATACGACGGGTGTTCAAACGTAATGAGAATGACTATGTCAGTCAAGAGGATAGGTGTATGATCCTCGCAGATTGCTAATGCGCCTGGCCGCCATATTGGTGACGTAATCGTGACGTATCGAACACTCAGTACCGTTCGCAAGCCAGAGAGTATTGCGGGTGACGTCACGCGGGTGTTAATTAGACAAGGTTCCAGCGCATTAGCAATCTGCGGGGATTATAATATGATTAAGTAATCAAAACGTCAAGGGAAAAAAAGTTCCAATTAGTGAGGCGTGTTTTCACCACACGTTTTAGTATCGATTTCTCCGTCATTACTAATTAGTCAAGTCTTAATTTTGTTTCGATTCGACAAATCTTATTTTCGTTCCAACTGGTCGAATCAATAAAAAATACTGATTCGTCAGATGCTGTATACTAGTGTATATTATTATTTTATCTTTATACATTTTTGGTAAAAACATTTGAAATATCTGTTTACTGGTACTAGTATTCCCTTTTGTAAAAAGTCTTCTCAGGTACTTACAAAATCGCTTACAGTGTTACAACTGCTATCACTTGTTCTTCTTTAAAATTTGTGTCTCTTAAGATTCCTTAAAAACCACTAAGAGCTAAGTTGGGTGAATAAGGGGAATGTTCGATGATTTTGAAGCCAGCATCTTGGCTTGCTGCATTGGCAACTATAGACTTGCGTTTTCATGACGGAAAATAACTTTTTTTGCGAGTTTTCCTCGGCGTTTTTTTGGGAAATTTCCTTGACGTATGATCTCATCTAATCCCCATATATGAAAAGCATTAATAATTATCTCAAATCCCCCTTAATGAGTAAATCATTCTCATGACTTTCTGAACACCCCTCGTATACTTGTAACTTGCTATTCTTACGAGACGGTCTGTATGTATTTAGACCAGAAAAAGTAATTTTTTACCCCCTCTCACTCTGGCCTACACGCCATTTCATATAAATTATAGTAGAAATTACAATATCATTAAAATATTGTGTAAATTAATGTCTCATATTTACATTGTGATAAAGAGTAGTAATATTTATACAAGTAAGTGTTGCGTGTCGTCCACATGTTCGCGAAATGGGTATAGGTCGGCGCACGCGCATGTATACATGATTACTGGCGATGTATATGAATTGACAACGGTTTTTGTATATTTTGAGATATTCGTTTGCCACACGATCGTCTTGACGGTACCTATACATGAAAAAAAAAACTTGCGTACTATTCTTGTAAGATAATCAAAATAAAAATTTTATTAAGAATTTAAATCTACATAAATCTTCAGTTCTGTTTCTTTTTTGGTCAAGTAAACTCAAAATATACCTATTTCGAAAACTACAAAACTATATACAACCATAGGAAATAGTATATACAACCATAATATATGAAAACTGATCGTAAAATTGTTTGCTTGTGCAAAACTTGACAAAGGCTTGGCCAACTTTTCTATATATTTTTTAACATTCGTCTCGTAATCGCTGTATAGCATGCGCAGGAGACGCTGTCTATACCCGTCTCGCAACGTGATCATCGTATTGATTTAACTTAACGGATAGGTACTTTTATCTAAGGACATTTATTAAATCTCTTCAAGTTGTAAAACAGGCTTCCCTCTGTGAGTGAGCTGGTAACAGCACTCTGTGCGAATGAGATGGATGATTGGCCTCCATATTTACTCTTTTTAGCGCAATAATTTTGCTAGTGTTGTCGTCTTTGCTTAAGTTGGATTTTGATGTCGTATTCAGAAATATTTGACTGGATACAATGCGTCGTATGAAATTATACAGAAACAAGTCTCTCAGCAGTTAGAAAGATAATATATTGTTTTTCTAACTTCTGTTCGAATTTAAAAACTAACTAACTATACCGTAAAGGTAATATGTAAACGAAGCGGTTTAATATCGACACTAGCACTGTATCTAGTTAGATATACTTAATAGTTGTGTACTTATTTACAAAGTGTGGTATTTACAGACACGCAGAGTTTTATTGAGATGTAAGTACATATATAGTTTATATTTGTTGTCCAACTAGTTCAGTACCAATGCTGTTTGGGCGCGTGTGGACCGCTATCATTGTTAGATTACTTCATATTTACTAAACCAATGCAGTTTTAATTCTTAAAAATACATTTTTATTCGGGTAAACAAATATGATCTTAATGTAATCATGACGCCACGTGTTTCTAAATGAAAATATAGAACAATTTGATATTTTAACTGAATTCGAATCGATTTTAATGCCATTTCAAGCGTTTTAAAATAGTTTTAAGGAACATTGTTACAACATCCTACTTCTATCTTATTATATGTAATGTGTGTATGTGAGATATCCCTTGTTTAAAACATATCTGCCAATTTATTTGTAATTTGAATGTCGATGATTTAAATATTCAGTAGAAAGGAAGCATACACCATGCTTTTATAGTAAGGACCAAATTATATACATGCGATATATATGAAAAGCGCGATATATATTTGCTTAAGCAATAAATACTCTAGGATAATATACAATTTGTTGAAATACATTTTACATATATATATGTGTAAGATAGTGAGGATAGGAATCGCAGCTTTGTTCCCATCCCATTTACTACCTACCTCTATATGTGTTCCGTCACTCGGTCTGTGCTGATACTTGGTGTAATGAGGCATACCATCAATAAAAATACGTATATAAGAACAGTAACATATACAAGCAAAATATAATACAATTCCACCCTTTAAGAATTATAACAGACAGATATACAACGAAATGTGTGTACAAAATTTCCCATTTTGTGATGTCTATTCAATGCCAATTTATACCACTAGCTCGGCGGTGAAGGAAAACATCGTGATGAAACCTGCAAATTCAAACAACTTTGGATTTGTAACCATGATCCAAAAATTGTCTGGTCTCCTATCTTAGGGTTACGAAGGTCAGATCGGCAGTCGCTTCATTGTAATTACCAGACTCGCTAAATCCTGGATCATGGTCTAAGCGGACCCCGTCCAAACACGGGACATAATGCTAGGAAGATGATATACATTGCCAATGAATTATCTGGTGCCTAGTTAGGGTTGCAAACTATAACTCCCTTCACTCTAGCAGTGTGTTATTGCTTTTCTACAGTTAAATGCAAATTTTAATAGTCTTAGTATAATTTAAATAGCATATGTGTTGATGATTTTAAGATACAGTTCACTTTGGATAGATCGAGTGTCGGAACAGACCGAAGATGAATACCTAAAGTTTTTTTATAGAACGTGTGCGTTGTCTAATTCTTCCCTTACCTTATGCGGTAAACGAATTTGGAGTCCACATTGCTTCACAATGCTCCCACATCGTATTGGGGAAGCAATTGTAAACTTAATGAGGATTTCATATTTAATTACCTGATATTATAATTTGCTCCAACTAGTATTTATGCCGAATTTACCTATTACCATTACAAACTCTCCTTTACTTCCTTAAAACTCCTTTGTGTTTATACAGAGGGCTGTGCTGACTTTCCTTTTACCAGTCAATGCTGTCAAGGCAGGACACCACTTTATAATTGTTTTTTTAACACAAACTCGGGCCAAATGGTACTACTATTGTAGTTAATATTCGTTCCGTGATCACAAGTCGTTAAAGAATTACGGTCAGTAAATAATGAGCAATATTCAAATAGTCTGATTTGTTGTTATCATATACATGCTAAGATATTTGCCAATATTGTATTTGTTTAAAGAGAACATTCTTACATTAATTGTTTGTTTTTTAGTCAAATATCGTATTATGTAATTACGAGAAATCTATACGCATTAGTTATAGTATTATACTGTAATAGAATTAAATATGGGATATGACGCTGCAGTTGGATAATGCGAAAGCATGTGTGGCTTAGTATAATTGAAGGCAGGTCCAATATATCATGATCAAATGATTATCCTCTGATAAAGATTGATTGGAGACAAGATTTTTCATCACATAGTTTTTTTTTTTGAAGGTTAACAATATCCATATTAGTTAGCTATTGGAAAATTTAAATGTAATGCAATTTTTAAACCTTTGGTTTATTCGTTAATATCATGAACGTTTGTCGTACATATTATTTTTTAAATATTAATTGGTTCAATTATGTCTGTCCATGATTTGTCATGGAAAATTTACTATATAGTCGGTTTAATTCAGAGAAATATGTTTTTTTCTTATTTCACTCTCCGCGCCTATTTTGATCAATCAAATACGACAATAAGTATTTGTGCTCTCGCCACATCCCCCTGCAGCGGACACCTCTTACCGGCTACATTTGTATTGAAATAGTCAGCAATACATCAATAGTGTGTTTGTTTCTGCGGGGCCTTAAACAACTAGTGAAATGTATACTTCCCTCTATGGGCTTTTAAAGCCACTTCCTCAGTTACTTTTAATACCTTTAAGATAAGTCGACATAAAGCTCCAATTATACACGATATAGCAATATCAATATTTATTACAGCCCATTTTTTGTAGACTCTACTCCGTCATTGTATAACATAGTAAAATTACTCTATCTATCTATCTATATATTTATCAAACTGTTGTAAAATAGCACCTTTGTATAAATAATATATTAAATCACGTCAAGTATTATTTTAATCATACAAGATGTTCCAATATTTTGTACAACTTTATATGAAATAAGAAAGCTATGGTATATAAAATGAATTGTAAAATGTGATAAAGATATAAACGTGGAATTAAATTTAATGTTTAATTGAGTAGGTGTGTTCAGGGCGGGGGTTGCTGTTCTAAGTGTTCGAATTAGCTACAGGGGCAATATTTAAGAAGTCGGAAATGTGAAATTAAATGTGTAAAATATTATTTTTGGATAACGACGTGACACTTTTAAAATTCGCTAATGTTTCTAATGCATTACTTTATTTTAGCAAAACTCGAAGAAAATAATTGCTTTATAAACCATGATTGTCTCGTATAAGGAGCTGAAACGAGGATAGCAAACCCCCCTTCCCCACGCATTTGACAAGCTCGTGCGGTAGATGGACAAAAAATGTCTTAAAATAATATATATAAATCGAAAATAAAATACATACCTAAATAAAGTAGTAATTTTACTGTATTGTAACCGGAATTTATGATATTTTTATTCCGGTCTATATTTTATATTCAATTGATTGCCATTGGTCATTAAAGTATCGTTAGGAAGTAGATGTACTCAGAAGGCGTGCGCACTGCAGCTACAGAATGCATAGTTTTAATTTTCGTTCTTAGCGTGCCCATAATTTAACTCCAGATCCACGTACGAACCTGCGCGCGCGCATCCTTCTGTCTATGTCTCTTCGTTGCTACACTTGTAAAATAAGCACTTTCGATATCGTGGATCGATTGTGTAGATATTGGTTGTTGGTGACATGCATTATTACGTGTCATTGTACATGTATGATTTTATAATCAATTGATTATATGGTTATATCATGCACGACTGGGATAAGCTGTGCTGCAAACTCTTATTATTTGAAGCTACAATTCCTCTTTGTTATAATGATGCTGATGATCGGTTATCATTGTACAATTACAAATCTCATATTCTATGAGAAATTAAAATGAAAATCATATTAAATGAAATAAAAGGAGAATTTTAAATATTTGGTTGTGGAACTTAAGTTATTTTATGTTTAGTATTAATAAATTTGTTACTTACAACATTTTTTTAAATCATGGAGCAAGTTTATTTTATTATGTTTTATCTTAGTAGCTTCTCATTTATTTAAGATTGTAACGAACGAAATTTGTCATCCCCATTTTGAAATGTCATTATGATAAAAGCGGTTTCCTTTTTTTTTCAAGGACAGGCCTAAACTATTTGGCGACTCAGTTACCATTACATTAGAGGGTTAAAGTTTAGTTGTGTATATTATTCCCGTTACCAAATATTATGTTTACGTTTGTTTTTGTTACTTAATGTAAGCTGTTTGTGAATACCTGACCAGGCATATGGTGGAAGTGAGAGGTGCGGGCTTTGTATTGTATTAATCGATTTCAGGAAAAACTAGATGTATAAAATGTTCGGTTTAACGCATTTTTGGTAAGGTACCGAATGGGCGTCATCATTGTCATATTGTAAATATCCTTCCCATCCAGCAGTGCGCGGTGCAAGCGTTTGTGATGTATGCGTTAAAGAACTCCTATGTATTGTCAGATTGACTTAATTTTTTTAATGAAGGGATTTGTTTTTATGTTCGCGGTTGTCTAGTCGGTTTAAATGAAATGTCTCTTATCGTACGTTTTCCACACCCGTGTATTTTGTCTGTTTGACTCATGGTGGTTGGCGCCAGGTTGTGACGCTACCCAAGTAACGATATGATGTTTATCGCTGTAAACTCAAAATATGCTTGCTCTGTTGCGTCGACGAAGTTGAATGTCAATGGTTAAATTATTTTATATGCAGTTATTTCAAATCACTATAAAGAATGTATAATTTAGGTAGTTGTCGTTTAGCTGCATTAAGCTTGCTCAAGAAGTACTTACGTACATTTATTCCCAATAATATTTGATATGAAGTGGTCGAAAGTCCCGCGTACTCGATCAAGTTATTATAGTCGATGATTACCTAATTTCATACAGTAGTTTTTGTATCAAGGAGAAACTGTCTGACGAGTTTTAGAAAAGCAATTGAGCAATAGATTTTATGTATGTACCATTGCCATTTTTAATAACAAAAAGCTGAAGAATTCTAGACGATTCAATCTTCGCTGAAGCCCGAATCAGTCTACGCAGCAGAGAAGCGGCCATCAGCTGCGGGCGTATCAAATAGAGCGAATTCCTTTAATAACATTTGCAAATAAAACAACATGTTTAAAGCGACCTCTGTAATAAAGCAATTTTAAATAGAACGTTTAAATGAGATGCACGCGTAATTAAAATATCTTGAAGTTAGCCAAATATTTTTATATAGACCATCTTTTGCTGATACAACGTAGTACTTAGGTGTCTACTCAAATTTTTACTATTGTAAATTATAATACTATATTATTATATAATATTATTGTGGGGTTTTCTCATACAATTCTGATGTAAAGGCGTAGTCGGTAATATTGTAAATAATCTTGTAGTTTTAAGGTTGTTTTTATTAAAGTATTATAAGACAGTGTAAAATAAATTGTTCAACGTTTTTAATAATATCATTTGTTTCATTCAAATCCTTCTCCAACCTATACTCACTATATTTATTATCTTATTACGTGATCGAGTCCCTCAACTCAACACCATATAGAAAATAATTTGTGTTTTGATGTAGTGCAACACATATTATAAAGTAAATTATTTACATAATAGGTTGCAACTAGATTATTTACTTCTATGAAAACTTCGTCTGTTAGTTATTATTGCTAATGTTTTTGGACTTAAGGAATGAATAGAATCCACTGTTCAAACAGTATTTTTTTACATAAACATTTGTAGAAGATTATAAACTCCTTTGTAAGATATTGGGTGCTTTTAATGACATTTTAGAATGTTGTGAAATGAAACAACTGTTATATATACTGTAGTTTATTTGGAATGAATATTGCGTATCTGAACAGTAACATACATGGATTTATGTTACAAAAATGCTTTGTAATAAATTATATCTTCTGCACAAGGCGATTATGTGATCATGCTATTTATGGAAACAATTAGTCTGAACAAAGCATTTCCAAGATTTATTAATTTATAAAATAAATGATAACTTCATATAAAATGACGTCGTGTTATATAAAAGGGCCAAATTTCCTCCTCAATTTATAGATTTCGTAATGTGATATACAGAATATTAGGTAATTATAGATTATACTCTTGATTTTCTACCAATAACATGTTAAACAGGACAATACCTGGTTTTTATATATGCGAACATAATATTTTATATATCCATAGCTGGAAACTATTACAACACAAATAATTTATTCTTATTTTATTCAAAGGTCACAGATTCAATAAAAACAAGTAAATTCAAATACTGATATAACTACCACGAACTGCTTATGTTAAAACGTTTGAATTCATGAGATTGAATTACAAGTATAAATTAACTGACTTCATCGTTAGGAAAGTAAAAACTATTAGATTATCATTTTTGGTTTCCATTTATTTTCTTAATTTCTAAGGTAAATTACATGCAATTGTGAAATAATTTTTAAAAAATAAAATGCAACGTTATTTTAATGTTGCTTTAATTTTCTCTTTCAAATGTGACGATTTTTCAAATGTACAAGTCAACACAAATTAAAATAAATGAATGCATTGGCTGTAATAATAATCTGGTGCAATATGAAATCCATATTGCATTTACTTTTTGTCTTTTGTAGAGCACCATTTCCAAATGTCTATCGGAAACCTCCGCATTAATATTGCTAAATAATGTTGATTTTCTATAAGATACTGCTCCACAATAATTGTTTCCCTAAAAATTATAGCTTTGCAAAGTTGCTGCTCAAAAGTAACGGCAAGAAACAAATCGAAACAAAAGTCGTCATTTAATGAAACCGCCTTCCTAACACTTGTTCATATAGCCTCATTTTCAATGTTATTATAGTCAAAGACCTTATGATGACGTGTTTATCAACGGTATTGCAGTGGCAACGACGATATTTCGATCGGCGCAAAGCCCTGTTGATGTCTAATCGATCGGGCACACGCCGACATGCGTGTTCCTGTAGGCGGCGGTGAGCGGCACGTCGACCTGCGCCTCCTTGATGACGATGTTGCGCACGCAGCCGGTGTACCCGCGCGTGGCGGTCACGCCCTTCAGCCGGCGCAGCGGCCGCTCGTGCCCGCCGATGAACAGCGGGTAGCGCGTGTCCGTCGAGCTCGAGATGCCGATGCCCGGGTCCGAGAAGTGGCCGTCCACGCCCACGGACACCACGTGCCGGGACTTCACCGCTGCAAATAACAAGTGATGGTCATAAAATTGCTTCATTCAAATATTATTAGTGATTTGATTGACATATAATATATTTGAAGGGATTCCTTGTAGGGTTTAAAGATTGCTTTAAGTGCTTCTTATTCGTAGTATAGTTATAGTAATATTTTAAAACATATTTCGTCCTGGGAAAAGGGTAGAAAGACGATAACACAACATAAGTCTGTTAGAGTAAGTATGTATGAGAAAACATCGTAGCTTTGTAACCCTTAAATTATTTTTGAGGGTGGCAGAACTGAGTAATGGATCTCTGCATGCACGCTCAATTCACGATATCTACTGCATTGCTTTTTTAAATCTTAGCTTTAGGTCAGACAGCTGCACCACCTCACTCCACTGTGGGTTAACCCATATGCACGGGGCCTCCAATAGGTAAAAGACTTCTCTCCGGTCATGTCGAATTGCCATCTCACCGGACTATGAGAGTGAAGGAACAGAGAGTGCACCTGTGTTTGTGCACACACTTGTGCACTATAATATCTCCTGTACAGTTGGCTAATCCTCGTTGAGATGTGCCGTCGTGACCGATATCGGTTAGGAGGAAATTATTAATAAAGGTAAAAGAGTGAATCAGTTACCGTGTATCCGATGCCAGTTGCCGTCGCAGAGCGTGGCGCGGTCGAGCTTGTAGCTGGCGTGGAAGGGTCCGCGGCCGTTCTCGACGCGCGCCACCACCTGGTCCTCCAGCAGCTCGAGCACGATGTAGTCCACGCCGCCGTGCACGCTCAGCAGCAGCCCCGTGCTGTTGCGCGGCTTCACCTCCAACGACAGGGAGAACTCGTTGCCCACGCGGAACTTGCCGCCCTTGGATAGCTGAAAAATATCATTATTATTAGTCAAAATAGCATTTTTATATAGCTTTTTTTTTTAATAAAATTCTTTATTTATTAGTATCGAAAGTACAGACTACAGTTTACAATAACTATTGTAATAGGCTTGCAGGCCTGTATCGCAGTAGCTAGATAGTGTTTATGATATTTATTCTAACAATCCCATTATTTTAATTTAAACTTTGTACTACCCAGTTATCCAGATAAAAATGGGGGTTGAGGTAGGAGAGTGAAAAATACTTGATGATCTTTTTTAATATTTATCAAATATAAAAAAAATAATAACAATATGTGAAATGGGGGATTGGCTGTAACCGGGGGGAATCAGCAGGGTGTGTTGACTCTCGGGGTTCTCAAGATATAGGAGGAATTTGTTTTGTTCAATGTGGTAGTGGTTGGGGTATATCTGTTAAGCCCTTGAGATGTACTGTTTATATCTTTATATAAGATGTTTACGGGATCGTGGGTCGCTACTTCCGTTAATAACTATTTATAGATTAGGGCTATTATAGTCAGGTTTAGGTATAGTATTTATTATAGATAAATTAAGTGAATAATTTGTTTAAATTTGTTATTTAAAATAGTAACTATTGAGCTTTTTGTCAGTTTTTCTTGATATGATTTGCATTTTGGACTGGCAATAATGTTTTTCAGTATTTTGAATAAATTTTATGAAATATTATTTTATTATTAGGATATAAAAGTAAGATATGACAGTATTAGGATGAGAATTTGTAAACAATTAAATTATTTGGTTTGTGGTTTTTTATCATATTTTTTGAGAGAGTTTTACATTTGAATGCGAAGAAAATAAAGATTATGGTGTTTGAAAGAGATGAATCCAGAACGGATATAAGGATAACGGTTGACGATGTAGTGTTGGAACAGTTAAATTAAATTGTATATCTAGGATTTGGTTTTAGTAGAGGTGGCAGGTGCTTTGTTGATATAGAAATAATAATGAATGTAGGGAGTAGGGTTAATAAAGTGTTAGGTAAATTTTTAGGCAGTAAAGCCTCAATTCAGAAGGTCCAGCTTGTTATACATAATGCTGTGTTGATGCTTACGCTAATATATGGAAACGAGAGTTGGGTATGGCAGAAAGAGCATGAAAGTAGAATAAACGCGGTTGAGATGCATGCTTTGAGGAAAATTTGAGATGTATCGTTCATAGACTGTGTTTGAAATGATGATGTAAGAAAGAGAGTCGGTCAGAGGCATGCTCCGGTGGTTCGGACATGTGGAAAGAATGGATGACGAAAGATTGACTAAATAAATATACATTGCGAATGTGGAAGGATGTAGGAGCCGCGGAAGGCCCAGGCTCACCTACCACGACCAGATTGGTCGTGTATTAAAAGAAGGTGATGTTAGGAGTCATAAAAATCGTAGAGCTTGTATGAAAAGGATTATGAATGTTGAAGAGGCGAGTGAGGTGTGTAAGGATCGTGCCATATGGCGTTCGGTTCTCTCTGCCTACCCCGCTAGGGAAGTGGAACTAGGGCCCCAGCCCATTCAGCATCACCACCACAACTACGCGCAGCGTCAGCATGAACTACACTCAATAGATCACAACATCACAACAGTATATAAACCAGACATTTAATGTAATATACACTCTCAATATGTACTCAACCTACTGGCTACTTCACCATCTCCCTTAATTATCTCCCTACTTAAAAACCAAAATACATACATCATTTATTCCATCAATATTCCATTAATAATATACTTATATATTTAATTCTTCCTTTCCCCCTATTCTTCTCAATTTATATCATCATATTTTTGAACATCAAACTTTAAATCATAAAATAATCAAAATACCTTACCAACTTTTTACACAACATATTTATATTATTATTTACAAATACTTTTAAAAAACAACAACTTTAAAACAAACCCATTGACTACATCAAATTATATTATCAATTATTACCCTTATCCTCCTACAAAAACAACAACAAATTAACTCGACAAAATTAATGAATCTTACGTATAATTATTTAAAATATGTATATTAACGTTAAAAATTTAATCAACTAACTAATAATTGTAAACCACTTCCTTCAAATATAATTACTTAACAAACACGTATTAAAACTTCTCCCTCACGTTAAATTATCTAAATTCAATTAGACCAGATTGACTAAGACCCGTATAGTACACCCTAACCTTCTTCTTCTGAATGTCTTACATAACTTCAACAGTATTTTAGTTGTACAATAAATTCACTGCTTTTTCTTTACAGCTGATTCAGTTCATCCAATTATTAGTTATCAAAATCAATCAATTACGTTACTTTTTAAGATATTCGAGCCAAACGTAACTAAAATTGCTACAAGACCTAAAGCCTAATAAATCAACCCATTAATGTTAAATATTTAATTTGTTTTGTATAAAATAATAATCCCATTTTTTTTATAAACAGTATAAATTATATTATTTTACTGATACCTCGAAGAATATTCACGATTTGAATAGTATTAAGAATTCGTCCATACAAAGGCACTTACAATGTATGAAAAAAATATGGAAAACATAACTAGCCATATCTTTGCATAAAAAAATAGTAGAATTTCAATAAGACGTGTTTAATATGTAAGGCTTTCGTACTATCAAACAGATATATTAAATTTATGTATCAATCATTTTTAAACTGAAAAGGAGACAAATAAAAGGAGAAAAAATGTTATTTTCTTTTTAATGTTTGTAGTCAAATAATTAAAAAAAATGTGAGCTGATGGGACAATATAAATACCTGGATTGTATTATGCTGGAACTGATCAGTAGAAAAAGTAATAAATAATTTCAGCATCAAAAAAGAACTGTAATTTGTCGACTTTTGTAATTTACCAACCCCGTTTGAATTTTAACTCAGATGTATATCAATAAAAATTCCCATCTAACACAGCCCAGATTAATTTTTGACTGATAATGGTTAAACAAGCTTGTTGTCCCTCTAACTCTGCCCAGATTAATTTTTGACTGATAATGGTTAAACAAGCTTGTTGTCCCTCTAACTCTGCCTATCTCTTTGGGGATAACGGACGTAATGTTACGTATGTATCTTAATGTACTTTAGTCTGAGATTAGATTGCAAAAGCCTCCACATAAACACACCGCGTAATCTATATATGGACGCCCCTTGAATGTGAACTCAAATGTATGGACATACCTTAATGTAGTTGGTGTCTGCGTCTGAGGCGGAGGGCCCGAAGTAGACGCCGCTCTCGACGCGCGTCGTGCAGCGCAGCGAGTTGACGCGCTGGCGCACGTCCGTCACCGGCGAGCCGTTCATCAGCAATCCCTTCAGGCAACCCTTGAACGGCTGGTAGAACTGGAAACAGATGGTGCACAGTCAGTGACTGCTGAACTGATAAACTATACAGAAGTATGTAAATTAACGTTTGACTAGCTCGATGGCGCATTTGGTAGTGACCCTACCCTACGGGCCAAGTGTTGTGGGTTCGATCCCCACCCAGGGTGTGTTGTGTGATGAATACTTGTGTTTGTTCTGTGTCTGGGTGTTATTATCTGATATTTAAGTATATTTCTGTAATACCACTGTTCGTAAAAGACATACACACCATCACACTTCTAATGAGTGCATAGTCTAATAAGAAACAATCGCTTACATAATCACGAACCCAGTTGACACATTATTTTTGAGTCCCATACCAATATGACAAGATAGACAAAATATATGAGTATCACCGCTGCGCCTGATAAATTTCATTATAGTCCATTTTCGATTGCATGGTCCAATCTGTCTACTTCGGGGATTGCAAGCGTTATAGTATGTGTACACACACACACATAACAGCGCGCCCATAATCCCCGAAGGGGTAGGCAGAGTCAAAGGCCAGTAGGCCCCTTTAACCAACCCACCCCTTTTTAAGTATACAATAAATAATATTATTTTATTTTCCATTATGAATACGTAGGCACAACATATACATGTTTTCTATGAATCTGAGTATAACTCATGTGTGAGGTAGGTATACTCAGATTGGTGTCCCAGGGTATACTCATACGACGGAACAGATACCAATACGTGCTTGGTGGTGCCGAGTAAATAACGACGTACTCACCGATATATGTTTAATAGGTACACTCTTGATAGCATTGGGGATGCAAACGGACCGTTACATATACTCAACGCAATTAATCAATTCCGTTGAGTATATGACTAAGCACGGTACACAATTGGTGTCGTTAAGTATACCTCATAAGATGAAGCCAAACTCACACATACGCTACTAATTACATACTACACTACAGATCAGACAGAACAATGAGCTGGATTGACCGTTCTTATTTTAGTCAATAACAGCTTATCTTACTAGTTCCTATAGCAGACAACTTTCTTTCATCCTTATGAAAAACGGTTTATTTTCCAGAGGTACCTCTAAAAAAGTTGTTATCGTAATTCACGTTCAAGCTGAAAACTAATGTTGAGAATTTTTTTTTTTTTTGATCATAGATGGCGTTGTTTTTGGTGCAATTATAACCTCTAAGCCACCATAAATAAGGTACACATTTAACTGGCATTATTGACGTGCAATTCTGGGTTCCCGCGCAGAATTGATTGGCTTCAATGCCACGCCCACTTGGCACTTCCACTTAATATTTGATCCGTGGTCCCACCGGTACGCGCTTGGCGTCGCTCGGTATACAATATACCATCAGGCTCGACTCGATGTAGTTCTCTCGAGCTTCCGACTCAGAGGCGCCCCGGTAACACGTCGGGACACCTACGGCTAGGCTGACAAATGCGGATGACGGACCCCCCGATCCGTCATCGGCCAGCCAGAGGCCATGGCAGCATACGTGCCGTTTAGCACAATGTACCTACCGGCAGGTGTTCCGTATCGCTGTTGTTGGCCCTCAGGCCGCCGTAGTAGTATGGCGGCGCGAGCATGGCGGGCGCGCCGGCGCAGGCGACGCTGGCCTCGCCCACGCGCTCGCCGTCCACAGCCAGCTTGCCGTGCCCGCCGCTGCGCACCAGGGTCGCCGTGTGCCACTGCGTGTCGTTGTACTGCTGCGGCCACGTCACGTGCGCGGTCTCACCGCCGCAGTTGAATAGTAGGTTGATCTGCGATTGTAAGTCATCACTTTTAGATTCCTTGACAACATGACACGATTGTTTCCTTAGGTTCCTAGCGTTGTGGCCCGTGCTCAGTCAGACTTAGCTTAGATGTTAGTTAGTCTGGTTATTATATTGATGGATTGATGCCTGATCTGATTTTTGTAATTCGCCGAAAGGCGCCCATACAAGTGTTACTATTATTAAAATTGATTTTTGGTATTTAAGCTTCTCCCCCTATGACAGGGGATCATCAAAAATAGGCGGTGGCCTATTCTCTACCCCCGCTTAAAAAATAAAATTGGGAAACATTCTGCAAAACCTACTCATGTTACTAACAGACGTAAAACCCTGTACAGCTATCAGACTGCCCCGCCCCCATGTTACCAAAATAAGCATACCAAATATTATATTAAAAATGTAAAAGCTTTGTATTTTAACAGCCTCTTGGGGAACCAAACCTATTAAACCATGTTACACATACACAGATATTTAAAAGTACCTCGTTGGTCTACTAGTAGCATGCGCCAAGAGGTCCCTGGTTCAATTCCCGGGTCGGGCCAAAATTTCTGGCTGGGTATTTCAAATTTAAAATTACTCAGAAACAGCCCGGAGTCAGAAAGTTGTAGTTTAATCACCCCCGTGCCTCGGAAAGCACGTTAACCCGTTGGTCCTGCGCTTTGACCTCTCTCCGGGCATGTCGAATTGCCGTCTTACCGGACTATGAGAGTCAAGGGACAGAGATCGCACCTGTGTTTGCGCATACAGTTGTGCACTATAATATCTCCTGCGCAGTTGGCTAATCCTCGTTGAGATTGGCTGCCGTGACCGATATAGGTTAAAAGGACATTATTATTATTATTTAAAATTGCGGTATAGTCGAGCAAGTCGTTTAAATCTATATTTAAAAAATCTTAAGGCCCTGGTATTGAATCAGCACCCCTTAGATATGGGGCACGTTTTATCAAAGTACCTCCGCTCTATTCCTTATATATATTCTATAAATAGTATAAATTCGTATAAAGGTATCATAAATCCAGAGAAAAAAAAACACATTATGTAATTAACCAGAGCGACCCTTTAACCTGTCCTCTCTACGACAACGACATGCGGTCTCACCATAGCGTCCTGCATGTACAGCGCGAGGAACTGGCCGGACGCGCGCTCGGCGGCGGCGTAGAACATCAGCCCGCCGTGGTGGTCGAACGTGCTGAACTCCACCGTGAGGTCGAACCCGCCCGCCTGCCGCCCCGGCAGCTTGCCGTACTCGATACGGCTGTGCTCGCGGGTGCCTGGTACGGATTTATTTGATAAATTAAGTGCAATGACGCAGACGTTGTAAAATAAGGACGTTGACTGGCAAGTCAATGAGGGTTTTCAAAACGCAAAACCGCCAGATGGCACGAAGGAGTCTCGTGGTCTTATCACTGTCACTATTGGCTCCTTGTTGATGGCATGTCAGTTTGGTCTGACAACTAACCAATGAGGGTGACAAGACCGCAAGTCACAGTTACGCCATCTTTGGGATGTTTTAATGCAAAAAGCCCTGATTGAGATACTTTTTAAAAGCTGTCAAAACACATCATAGTTTTTGTGTGGGCTTGTCAACATACGAAGGAACTAGTTCGTATAGTACACTGACTAAATATTAAGCAGTTTTTGTAAAATTTTTAATCGTAAATCTGCTTACCCCACTAGGGAAGTGGCGTGAAGTTTTAGTTAGTTAATTATAATCGAAGACTCAATATTATTGAAAATCAATATGGTTTTACAACATACTACGATGCTTTCTTTTAAGGGATTTATATTACAAAATTTAAAAATGGTGTCAACATCCCAAATGGCATTTTTCCTACGCAATGAATACACTATATACTGCAACAGTGGTTTCTAAACTTCGAAGGGGAATATTAAACGAGTCTCTTATTATCCGGAAGACTTCACCAAAAGCTTTTAAACATGAAATACTTAATTTTAAGTCCGACTGATGACATTATGACTGTTCCACGGAAGTCTTGCCGGTAGAAAATACATTACGAATCAGTGGTAAAGTCATATTATTGTTTGATATTCTTATTGACGATTTACAAGCTTTTGTTTCAAACCTAATATTTTGACTTTGACTTCGCAGTTAGGCAGTGCTAGGTACAAGCTACAAGACTCACCGAAGCGGTAACCCTCTTCAGGGCTGCCGACGTCGTAATACGGGTCGTAGGCCAGCTTGCAGCCGGCCTCGGGCTGCGGCGGCGGGCGCGGCGTGGTGGTGGCGCGGCGCGTGGTGGGCTGCGCCGTGGTCGTGGTGGGCGGCAGCGTGGTCGGCGCAATCGTCGTGGTCGGGCTCTCGGTCGTCGGCTCGGCGAATATGGCGTGCTCTGCTGATGTTGGACAGATTTAGATTACACTAAGCTGCATTTTCTCTGTTGTTTAACCCCTATCAGAGCGGTTATGGTAACGCTAAGGCGTCCTCATCGGTAGTAAGGGTAGACACAGCTATTACTACGATTTTCCGCAATTTTTCCGTTTCCGTATTGGTGAACTGTCTGACGCAGTAGATATGTACGTTGTTTCCTAATGTGAACTTGAATTGGTAATTCCAGAACATGTATAAACTGCGACGCGATCTGTTTTTTTCCAGTGGAGTCGTTCAATTAAGGCAAACATCAGGCCCCACATAGAGATCACATAATACTCTTTAAGCCCTGCATTATGGGGGGGTAGTTGGTGTTGGACTCGGTGGTGGCTCTTAAAGCTGGATGTCAGTCACCTATAAAATGCTAAGTAATGCCAGAACAGAGACACTAATGAGTGCGGAGTCAGGTGGATTATATGTGCAACATTATCTGCTGCGCCGATTTCACTCCAAGCTGAAAACGATATCATAAATGCTGTTGCACATTTCAACACTACTGCACAAAATGCTGCATAGGTTTCGACTCCACTAAGCTAACACAAATCTACCGACCAGCTTATACCCCCGAGGATTCTAGATAAAATCAAGGAAAAACAAGCAATCCCAAAAACTTGGCAAAAAAGGAGATGTTCAGAACTAAAAAAAACGTTTGAACAAAAAAGTAAAGAAACTTCTGCCCGACGTTTCTCACGACAATCTTGAATGCAATTAAAAGACTACATTTCGTGCCATCCCAGTGGAAAATCAATAATGTTTCTCAAGCCAGACAAACAACCAGAAGATCCTAAATCATACAGGCCGATTAGCTTACTCCCAATACCAGCAAACATTTATGAGTTCCTGATATCACTAAGAATACTACCTATCGTAGAAGAAAACAAACTGATACCTGAACATCACTTTGTTTTCACTCGCAAGCACGCTACAGTGTATCAGGTACACAGGCTAGTAAATGAAATAGTTGAGTCTTTTGAGGGAAAAAATATTGCATTAGTGTATTTCTCGACATATGACAGGCATTTGATAGAGTGTGGCATGAGGGCCTGTTATTTAAATTGAAATCCTAGCTACCCAACTTCATCTACGAAATCTTGCAGTCGTTCATACAAGACAGATACTTCCTAGTCCAACATGGCGAGGCATTGTGAGCACTCTGCCCCATCGATGCAGGAGTACCACAGGGTAGCGTACTGGGATCAACACTATACCTGATTTACAAGTCTGTCCTACCAACTTCAAATGATATAACTACTGGTACTTTTGTTGATGATACCGCGATTTAAGCAGCCCACGAGGTCCCATACACCGCAACGCAATTGGATAACATTTCAACCTGGTTAAAAAAGTGGAGGATAAGGGCTAATGAATCCAAGTCGACAAATGTTACCTTCACACTAAGAAAATGCATATGCCCTCCAGTAAAGCTCAACAATCTAGAAGTCCCTCAAGCAGACCACGTAAGATATATTGGTCTACACTTAGACAAGCGTCTCACATGGCAGAAACATATAATGACTAAGCGCAAACAGCTAGGCTTACAACTGCGTAAACTCTACTGGGTATTAGGTCACCAGTCACACCCTTCACTGATCAATAAGATCCTCCTGTACAAGGTTATACTGAAACCAATCTGGACATACGGTATTCAGTTTCCTTCCTTAGTTCTGTATCTGTTTCTAGTGCAATAAAGAATATATCTATCTATCTATCTATCTATACAGCTCTGGGGAACTGCAGCTCACTCCGATGTCGAGATTCTACAAAGGTCCCTTGGTATGTCACAAACGAGCAACTACATTGCGACTTAAAATTAGAACAGTTAGACAGGAAATCCTAGAATACACAAAATTCTAAAAAAAAGAATAACTAAACACTCCAACAGTTTGGCAAGTGAATTAATGGACAAAGAACACACAACTCGCAGATTGAAACGCAAGATGCCACAAGACATGCTTTAATAACAATAAAATAAAGTAGGATGTGACATAGGTCACATACTGAGCACGCCAATTTGTACACGACAGACCTACTATTACATGTCCCAGCAAAGACAGCAGATTGTAGTATAAAACGTTGACAAAAAAAAGGAAAAGCCTCTGCATTTAGAGAGAATAAAAGTTATAATTGCTCCAAAAAATTAAAACGCCATCTATTGACGCGAATATAAATTTTCTCAACATGTTCGGATTGAACTTTAAACTTGGATTACGAAAGGTCTTAACCACTTTTTTAGAGTATAGTTACTTCAACCGATTTTAAAAAGGATGAAGGTATGTTGTCTGATGTGGGACTAATGAGATAAGCTGTTTTTGACTAAAATAACAACGGCCAATTCAGCTCATTAGATATATAGTATAGCTTGGGTATTGAGCCAATTTTCATGTATCGGGTGCGAAAGTAAGGATATGATATTTTTCACTTAACTTAAATTCTAATTGTTGATTTTATTACTATATTTTCGGGAGCTTTTAATGTCTGGCTTTTAGTGTTTGGTAGAAGTTACTGCCAACGGGATATGTTTGGCTATGTTTAATATTGATGTATTTTACGCAATATAAATAAAAAATTGCAATCAGAATATTAGTTAAGTGAGAAATATCTTTTTCTAACTTTCACACCTGATACCTGCAAATTAGCCAACTACCATAACTAGCTGGTACCTGTACGTTTATAGTAAGCAGTGATACACCCCTATACCAGTCATTAAATTTTTTTAACCGACTTCGAAAAAGGAGGAAGTTCTCAATTCGACTGTTTTTTTATAAATAAGCAATGTTGGCTGCCTTCGGGTCTCACTTTATAATGAGTATAGAAGAGTAATCTTACGCGTGTTGACGCTGTGCTCAGTTTCGGGCGTCTCTATCGGCGGCGACTGCGTCGGCAGCGGCAGCACGTTCGCGGGCGACGTCTGCGGTATCCACGGACCATCTGGAACACCCGCATAATGTTGACATTAAAGATAGTATTTATTTTTAATATAAATATCCGATTACATCACATACATTGATCTGATACTGAGGTAAGTAGCTTAAGCACTTGCGTTACGGATATCAGAATAAAAAAAACAGTGGTATTACAAATATATACTTGAATATTAAACATTAGATAACACCAAGACACAGAACAAACACAAGTATTAATCACACGAATGTTTGTCCTGGGTGGGGATCGAACCCACAACTCTTTGCGTATGGGGCAGAGTCACTACCGAATGCGCCACCGAGCCAGTCATCAATATGGACACGTACATTATTTATTATAGTAGAGTGATGTGAAGTAAAATGCAACCTTCACCGACGAGCGTGTAAGAAAAGACTTATGAATGTAGAAGATGCGAAAGGTGTGTATCAGGATCGTAGCAAATGGAAGTACGTGATCTCTGCCTACCGCCATTGGAAAAAAGGTTGGAAAATTATGTGTCTATGTATCTATGTTTAGAGTAGATGAAACTACCATAGATCACACATTTGTATATTCTGTTGTTATAAAGATTGACTTGCCAGTTTCTCGTGGGAATGAGGTAGGTAGAAACTATATTTCGAACTGGTCGTAGGATTACATAAATTAAATGTTTAAAAACTAAAAATATTTTATTTTGAGTTTTGTACGTCGTAGGCTAACATTATATTGTAATAAATATTATTGACTCCAGTACGCGTGGTGCACAAAACTGGACTGTCATTGTAGGTTAGGTTGTGTGGTCGCACAAGCGAGTATGGTGCAGCAAGCGTGGTCACACAAGCGTGCCGTGTTGGCGCAGGTAACCTAATCACACAAGAGTGTCACGTCTAGGGAAGTGGCGTGAGTTTTTATAGTAAGTGTCATGTCCATAAATGGACACACAAGTTTTTTTTTTATAAATATAAACATATAAGAGTGAAGTGTTGGTGCAGTCACACAATCAAGAGTGCAATGATGGATGGTCACATAAGTGTGCAGTGTGGGTGCAGCTTGCGTGGTCATATAAGCGATAGTGCAATGTTGAGTGGTCACACAAGTGTGCAGTGTTGGCATAGCTAGCGTGGTCATACAAGCGAGCGTACGCACCTGGCGCCACGCCGCCCGTGGTGGTGACATCACCGCAGCGGCCGAAGGTGACGCCGCTGGCGCTGGCCGGCTGCAGCAGGTTCAGCACGCGCCCGTTGAGCGCGGCGTCGGCCACGCAGCCGGCGAGTGGCGCGCGGGAGCCGGCGCGCGCGCTCACCACGTACCCGCTGCGCACGCCGCCCACGAACAGGACGCCCTCGAGGATCTGCAGCGGCGCCGGCGGCGTGTCCGAACTGACGACGAAAGGGAAGTTATTTAATGCATTCGCGTGGAGGCAGTTACAACTACGTACAAACATAACATCACGCCAGTAATCCCCGAACGAGTAAGTAGAGTCAAAGGGATAGCAAGACCCTTTAACCACTTTCACCCAAAAATAAAACTGGGCTGGCTTAAATGAAACATTGTGACAAGTGGCTTTCTCGTCGCCTACACAATCACAAACCAAAATCCCGATGTACTACTAGTCGCATTTGACGACATGCTAGGCCTTTTAAAGTATCAAACTAACATAGGACAAGTACAGTTTAAAAATAACAACACAATATGTAAAGGGTTTTGCAATATGACGGCTGAAAACCAGTGTTTTCGCCTTAGGCAACACTGAGCCATGACCCAATTCTTTCTGCAACAGACATGCAATTTTTTTTTAATTTTATTATTAATTTGGTTGCTTATTTTTTTTTGTATTAATTGGTTTTGTTTTTATTTATAATTTTTGTGTGAAATGTGAATGTAATTCAAATATGTGTGTTTGTTATTTTAAAGAATAAACATATATCTATCTATCGATATAAATCATCGATGAACTTTCTAGCATTATTTTGTCCCATGCCACGTCTCTCAGGGTCCATTTAAAATACGTCAGCATGTGCATTGCAGATGTGTCCAGCTGCTCGACTGGCTCGCAGTACGGGCGTCACCTGAAGTAGTCGAAGTCGTCGACGACGAGCCGCAGCGTGTGCGCGTTGTGCGTGACGGTGAGCACGTGCCACTGCGAGTCGTTGTACGTGTTCATCCCGGTGTCCAGCTGGTCGCGTTGACTCATCAGCACCAGACGACCTGCAGACAACACACGAGTTTATTAGGGGTAAATGTAATTTTACTCATATTAGTGCTCTATTTACCCGGTTGATTGCCTCGTTCGTCTAGTGGAAGCATGCTCCGCCTAAGGATCAAGAGGTCCTGGGATCAAATCCCGGGCCGGAACAAGAATTTGTGTCCGGTTATTTCAATATTGAAATTAATCAGTAACAGTCCGGAGTTGGGAAGTAGGCGGTTTAATCACCTCCGTGTCTCGGAAAGCACGTTAAGCCGTTGGTCCTGCGCCTGATCTCTCTCCGGTCATGTCGAATTGGCGTCTCGCCGGACTATAAGAGTGAAGGAATAGAGAGTGCACCTGTGTTTGCGCACATACTTGTGCACTATAATATCTCCTGCGCAGTTAGCTTTATCCTTGCGAGATTGGCCGCCGTGACCGATATCGGTTAGGAGGACATTATTATTATTTACCCGGTTATTTAATGTATTTACTTTAGTGATAAAAAAAAAAGTTTTTAACCATATTGATTCATATAGAGGAAACAGGAAACACATTTGGGAAGTCAGTCCGATAGCGGCAATCAAAACTTAATAGCCGCTAGCGTGTGCAACGAGATGACAAGAGTTCCTCTGGCGCATTTTGCAGATATATCAGCATGAAGGAGCAACTGCCATTTTGCAATTTACCGCCCTACGTGACACTCCTTTTTACACTGTTGGTAAACACTTTCGAGGACCCCCGGTTTTTGTCTCTGCTTGCAATGACACCTTGCGGCACCGGTTGTCACGCTACTACAAGTTCTTTAAACTGTAATATTTGACGAAGTGAGATCTCTCTATTTTTGATACCTCCTAGCCTCATCGTCCGTCGCCTTATTGCTTTATCTATCTTTAGCTATCCTTCTTTCTTTAAACAATATCAGTAATAATACCCCCATCGGGTGTCACCCCCTTGTAAACTTTAACTATAACATTATTTAAATATGACAGGCCCGTTGGTATAGTGGTAAGAGACCCTGGCCACCAAGGGTCACGGGTTCGAATCCCGCCAAGGGCTAATGTTTCATTTAATGAACATGGAAATTTGTACTCCAGTCATGGATGTTTATAAGCGTATTTAAGTATGTCTATCCGTTCACCTAGTAATCATAGCACAAGCATAAGCTTAGTAACTAGGGAATCGGTGTGTCAGTCTGGAGAATTTATTTTGTCAATGTATGTGTGTACCTTTGACGAGCGACAGCGAGACGCCGTCGGGCATGGAGGCGGTCTGCGTGCGGCTCACGTAGAGGAACAGCAGCGCGTCGGGGCTGGCCGTGCGGAACTTGAGCGTGAGCACCAGGTTGTCCGACGTCAGGTCCACGTACTGCAGGTAGCTGCCCGCGCCTGACAGCGACACTAGAGACGCGAACTAGAACCGACGATCATGTTAAGGCATTATTGTATGAACTTTATACCAGCACTAACTAAGCTGACATATCGAGCTTCAGAATAATGCCACTTTGGTCGGTTGGTAGTATGCACCGCATAAAAACTAAAAGCTCCCAAAGCCAGTTCAAAATTTCTATGTGACTTAGTATTTCAATATTGAAATTACTTAGTACCAGCCGGAGTTCCGGCCGCAAAGCCCGGAGTCAGGATGTTGGCGGTTTATCACCTCCGTGGCTAGCAAGCTGTTGGTCCAGCTCCTGGTTTTTTACTTTGGTCACACCTGATTACCAAGACGGTAATCAGGTGTGACCAATCAATGAGAGTCAAGGAACAGAAGGTGCACCTGCACCTGCGTGTTTGCGCATACACTCGTGTACTATATGCAGGAGATATACTGCGTAGTCAGCTATTCTTCGTCAAGATTGGCCGCCGTAACGGGATTTTTGGTCGACATCACATCAGTTCTAAGCTAAGCTATAGTTTATCAGTCGAACTGACCTGACAGCCGTATCCGAGGCCGACCGCCTCGACGTGGTCGGCGAGGTCGATGTTGACGCCGTCGATGCTGATCTGGCGCATGCACCCGTCGAAGCCGACGTTGCGCAGGTGCACGATGCCCTTGTTGCCGCCGCCGAAGTTCATCGTGTCGGCCGCGATGACGGTGCGCGCGGAGTGAGACGTTGCGCGCTCAAACTCGTCATCCACTTTGAGCGAGCACGCGGCTAAGTGCCGGCCCGCGTCCAGTTTGTGCCATTTGCCGTCGTTGTATGTCTTTTGGGTGCCGATTATGACCATCTCTTGCGGGTTGCCGAGGGACACCTGGTGTGACGTAGATGATTTGTAGTTTATTACATATTAGCGATTTCCCGCGATCAGTATCGCGTGGAATTTAAATTGATTTATAGATTTTGTTTTACACATGTACGTTCAATTTATTTTTTTGAGTTTTGAATTTATAAGAAATGTGATTCGTATTGATGCAGTTTAAGTTTATTAGGCAGATAAAAAAAATACAAGACAATTCTTATAAATAATTAACTATGGTTTCATATATCATCATACTTAATAGACAAGCAATCTGTCAGTAACTACAAATACTCAAGCCAAAATTTAAAAAAACTTCCATAGAACAGGCAATGAGAGTTTTTAAAATTGAAACATCCAAAAGATGGCGTAACTGTGACTTGCGGTTTTGTCACCCTCCTCATTGGTTAGTTGTCAGACCAAACTGACATACGTGTCACATTATGAAGGGTGCTGTCAACAAAGAGCCAATAGTGACAGTGATAAGACCACGAGACTCCCTAGTGCCACCTGGCGGTTTTTGTTTTTGGAAAACCCTCACTGTCTAGTGTGGAGGTCAGTCTCATTTGTGATGTAAATTTGTTCTGGCAATAATATATATATATATATATATTTTTTTTTTTTTTTTCACCTGCAGATACACTCCGCCGTCCTGCATCACGACACTGAAGAAGTAATCCCCCTCGCCGACGAGGTAGATCAGCCCATCGGGCGCGTACGTGCGGAAGTACAGGAGCACCTGGTTGCCCTGCGCGCTCACGTACTCGCGCGCCGGCATCGTCACGTGCGCGCGCCCGTTGAAGCGATACTCTTGCGGCCCGGATGAGGAGGTCACCAGCTTGTCTCTGTGAGGGGTTGAGGTTCGTTGTGTGTTCATTTATGCAAAGATCCGAGATTTAGACAGACATATGGTCGGTTTAGATGTAATAGCTCGTACATGCAAACTGCCAAACTTTACAGGAGAGACTAAATATTATATGAAATATAATTTTTATAAAAGTAAATTACACCTTAATTAGTACCGACATTATTATTTGAAATTAGATTTTTTATTACGAGCTTTTGCATGTAGACCGACGATATATGAGACTGTTATATTATTTAAATGTTGGGTTATGGTCTTAATTTAAACAGACAAACCTAGACATATAGACATTCGGACAAATACACATTAGACATATAGATGTACCGATCCGTATATTTGTATATCTGTACATCTACAGAATCTGTACATCTACAGATATACAAATGTATATCTGTACATCTTTAGAAGTACAGATATACAAATGTACGAATAAAGAGAGATAAAGATAAAGATAGATCATATAGATCTAGACTGACAAATCTAAGGGTGTTGTAAAATCTATATTGTCATTTCCGTATGTCTCTAGTGACAAACTTTTTCTACGATGAACCACGGAACAAATATTAAGTGGAAGTGCCAAGTGGTCGTGGCTTTGAAGCCAATGCTTCAAAATACAAACAACGTTATCTATGATCGAGAAGAAAAATTATCCCAACATAAATGTTCGGTTCGGTTGGGTTACCAAAGGTCTTAGCTACTTTTTTAGAGGTATACGAAATTAAACCTTTTTGCAAAACAATGAAAGTATACTGTCTGTTGTAGGACTAGTAAGATAAGCTGTTATTGTGCATCTGTAGTGTAGTATGTGATTAGTGGCGTATGTGTGAGTTTGGCTTCATCGGTTCTCATACTTATTTCGTGACATGCCATTTCTACTAGTCTTTTTCTGTTCAGTGATGAAAACATTTATCATTTCTACAGAATTTAATTTTCGCAAATTACATTTTGCGAAAGAGACCTATGCTTTCGCGACGACAATTTCTGAAAATGATAAATCGCGTCAAAACCAAAGTGTATCAGACTTTGCTTGACTAACCTTTGTCTTGCGCCCTTCAGGTTAGCCGAACTAACAAAGTTCCACAATCCGACGGGCGCGTCTCCAATAATCAATTCCTCAATTTGTCCCTCGAAGGCGGGGAAGCTGATGCCCTGCAGCTTGGCGTCGGACGGCACGCCGCCGACGTACAGCTTGGACTTGTGCCGGTCCAGGTTGAAGATCGTGTGCTGGCCCGGCAATACCGCCTCCTTCGAGTGCATCAGATCCGTGCCGTTGTCCAGGCTCTCGCGGATAGAGAACTTCACGTTGCGGCCCACTCTGCAACATGGAGATAGTTAATGGTATACATCAAAGTTTCTTAACCGTTTCGCAGTTAAGGACTAACTCTAATTTGTAACGAAGCAAACGTTAGGTTTGATTGTAAACAAAAAATAACACATTGATATATTTGGCGACACCGCAACTAACCAAGTTAAAAAGCGGGGTATAGTTATTATTGCGAATAGAGCCCGGAGTCACTACCCGTGTGCCTTGGAAAGCTGTTTTAGCTGATGCGCCTGCACCTGACTACTAATGTGAAAAAACCGAGAGTGCGTCTGTGCTTGCGCACACACCCCTACCAGCACTGCATAGTCGGCTAATCCTTCATCCTTGTCCTATTCGCCACCATGACCGAAATCGCTTAGGAGGATATTGTTATTAGGTTTAAAGAAATTTATTTCTCATAAAACTTACATAAGTTCATTTACAATGAGATACTTATTTAAATGACTACATACTTTATTCTATATACCTCTGGGGCCTCATACAATTTACATCTCTTGGATGTGTTTTTTTAGTTTATTTTTAAAATTGTTTATATATTATTTTATGTGATTCGGCAATCGATTGTACAACTGTGCTCCCTCGAATAGTATTGTTTTTTTTTCATATTCAGTACGCGGACTAATTAATTTAAGTTTAGATTTATTTCCTAAGTTATGTGTTGGATTTTTTTGCAATATTTGTATACTGCTTTGAATGGAATTAAATAGTAATTTTAATTTTACTATAATTTTTTTAAATTTTGTTTTTCTTTTACTAAAACGCAAGTACAATTAGTATAAAGTTGCTTTATGTTAAGTAGTTTAGTCTTTTGGTATAAGTCCCTTGTCGGAGTCAAATAGGGATAGTGAAATAACACTTTTATAATTTTATTTTGTGTTCTTTGTAATTATGTTATTACTATTTTATAGTGTTCCCTTACTCACCTGTCGACGACGACCTGGTACCAGCGGTTGTCGGCGACGAACTTGTCGCTGCCGATGCGCGCCGGGTCGCGGCCCGACGCGCTGTCGCCGATGTCCATCACCAGGTACGGGTACCCGTTCTGGATGCCCACCACCATGAAATCGTCCTGCCAAACACAAATGCGCTGTTTTACTGAACTAGTATACAATACGAGAGGCGGTTAACAACTAAGTAATGCAATTAAAACCGTGAATTGAAACACCAGTGATTAATTTTTCCGTCTTAGATTGGTTAAAATCTATGTTGTAAATTCCGTTGGAATTTACATGTTTAAAAGGAATAACAATGAAAATAATAAAAAAATTGAGTACTGGAATAGTAACGTCAACGGAGTGGCATGAGTGACCACTTTTCATCACATTACTATTATCACAATAAAGAATTACATAGAATTACAATTAGAAGCAAGTAAGGTGTGTAAGGATAGTGCCATATGGCGTTCGATTCCCACCGCCTACCCCGCTAGGGAAGTGGCATGAAGTTTAGTTTAATTTTTACATTCTTATTAACTTTCGGACTAGTAGACTAGAAATGACATTAATTCATGGCCAAAATCAGATTATTTAATTGCGGGTATCATCAAGAGGTATAGTTACACAACTGGGATTAAGTTTGGTTGTCTGCTACAAATAGCAATAATATCACTGTCTAACACCTCCGCCGTATCACAACTTCACGATAACTCACCGACTTGGTGCGGCGCAGATTGGTGTCCTTGGGGTTGCCGAGGTAGAGCAGGAAGCCGTCCTTCTCGCTGGTGCGGAAGTACGCTGAGACGTGCGTGGACGTGGACATCTCGTCCACGGTATCGGGCAGCCGCGGCTGCAGCGTCGAGTGCCGGTCGAACGTCACGCCCACTTGGATGCGGTTGGCTACGGCGCGCGTCTGTGTTGAGAGATGAATAAATATGTAAAAATAAAAAGGATACGGAAATGGTAATGGAGATAATGGATGGAAACATTTGTAATTCGTTATCATCGTCTTTCTAGCGTTATGACCGGTGCTCAGCCGGGGTCTGCTTAGGCCATCAGCTAGGATTTTGCATATCTGAGTATACCATTGAAGCCTTTGCCTTGCCTGATCGTTGTAACTTTTCAATCGCGATATTATCCTTCACCACCTACCAAGTGGCATAACGCTGTAGGAAGCAATCGTTGGCCGGACCTCCTCAAGCGATTCGGGGGAACACCCCTAGGTTTTATGAAGCAGGCCCCCCTCTAATGTAGGAGAAAGTCCCACATAACCACTTCATCACCCAGGTGGAGTGATCTCACGGTCATGCCAAGGTCACAAAAGGGTAGATCAACCAGTCAGCCAGGAAGTCCGTCAGTCAGTCTGTGTCGCACCTGTTCTATGAGCTCCTTGAGCTTGGTGAGGCGCTCGTCAGCGCGCGCCCGCCTCCGCTCCAGCTCTTCCTGCATCAACCGCACCGCCTCGTACTTCGACTGCGACTGCGGCTCCATCTCCTGGATGTTGTTCACTGGACACACATGTGGACACAGGTCAGTAACGTTAACAGTATAGTATGAGTACAATTGCTGTGTCTTAGGCAGGTGAGCAGTGCGGAAAAAAAAAACGGAAAATAGAAAAAGTGAGAAAGAGAGAGATTCCTACAGAAATTTGAATGTAAAGAAAGAGTAAAAGGAAAAGAGAGGAAAAGTAAAGGAACGAGTCAAAGGAAGAGTGTGTGAGAGTGAGGAGAGATAAACGAGTGAGAGGCAGATTGAGAGAAAAAGTGAGAGCAAGAGTTCAAAGAAGAACGAGAGGACGAGTGAGGAAAAGACTGAGGAAATAGTGTGAGGAAGAGTGAATTGACGAAAGCGAAGAATGATCGGACGAATGGTAGGAAAAGTACGAGGAAGGGTGAGAGGAAGGAATGGAGATAAGGTAAGTGTAAGGGTAAAAGGAACGGTGAGAGGAAGAGTAAGAAAAGTTTTAGAGGAAGACACAATAAATACACTCACGGTAGCTCTGCACGTTGGATATCATCTTCTGCGCGTCATCCGCCTGCTTGGGCAGCGTCTGCGCCCAGTCCTTGCTGGCGGCCAGCTCCCTGCCCACATGCGCCATCTCGCCCAGGCTCCTCTTTACCGATGCGTTCACGCGCTCCGCCTTCTCGATCTCGTCTTGCAGGGAGAAGCTCGGTTGAGAGGGTAGAGATCTGTCAAGTATAAGGAATTGGTGTTTGCACGTCTTCTTATTTTCAATGGTATACGTAAAGACGCAATAGTAGTGCTTTTATACTGTTCTATTAACGACTGTGGCTCATTATACTTCAATAAACTTCAACAGTATTTTCATGAGACAAAATAATTATGCAGTATCGTTCTAATTTGTATTTTCTGGTGCAGGCCTCACAAGCCTAAATTTGGCACTAATCTGCCTAATCCGCCCCTGGCTTCGACCGCCCCGAGCCTAACATACACTTTAATAGCGTTTCTTAGCCTCGGGTAAGCTACACTGTACGGCGTTGTCCTCTTCGGAGATGACCGTGTCCACGTAGCGCACTTGCAACTGCCGCCGGCGTGGTTAGGGCTATTTAGTATTAATTTCAACTTAATTCCTCTACCCCTTGAGAAGAAAGGACTTAACATCCTACCCTCAAAGAGATCCAAATGCTATTTCTATTGCTATTTTTCAGTGTTCGGTTAGCCTGTAGAATTGGTGGTTGATTGGCCTGGTTCGCCGACTGGCTATTAGATGTCACTCACAGCTGTATGGCGTTGTCCTCGTCGTCGGCGGATGCGAGCGTGTCGCGCGCGTGCGTCAGCGCGCGCTCGGCGGCGGCGTGGTCGGGTCGCAACGCCATCTCGACGGCGGCGAGCGCGTCCGCTGCGCGGTCAAGCAGCAGCTGCGACCGGTTGCGCGCCGGGGTCACGCGCTCGTTCAACACGTTTTTCTATTGAACACGCACGCGATGAGAGTTGAGAAAATTATATTATATTAGTAGTATATTAGAGTTCAGAAAACTACTTGTATGGTAGATGGCACCATCCTTTGAGAGTTTAGAAAATTAAATGTCTATTAAATGAGTAAATGAATTTCGCGGATATAAAAGATTGTTGATTTATATTTAGTCCGTCCGTAAAAAAAAAAAAAAACACTCAAATAGACGAAAATTTACAAAGATAAGGCGCATCAAAATTCTGGTAGCATGGCAATCGGCCTATGCTACAATTATTTAATAACTTTACATGCCACTATAGTTAATCTGACTGACCACAGCGGTGGCGTTCTTGTCGGCGGTCTCGGCGGCGTCGGCGGCGGCGCGCGCAGCCTCGATCTCCGCCACGATGGACGAGAACGCGGACGCGGCGCTGTACGCGTCCTGCGTGCGCGTGTTGTTGTTCTCGCGCGCCGCGATCGCGCGCAGGTTCTCCGCCTGGGGACGTGCAAGCAGGTGTTATATTAGGTTGCGATAAGGGATTACAATAAAGCGTCGTGTGCTGGATCCAGAGTTGAAATTGCGCTGGACCCAGCTGGATAAGGGGTTTTTAAAAATACAAAATCCGCTAGGTGGCACGAGTGAGTCTCGTGGTTTTATCACTGTCACTATTGGCTCCTTGTTGATGGCATGTCAGTTTGGTCTGACAACTAACTAATGAGGGTGACAAGACCACAAGTCACAGTTACGCCATCTTTTGGATGTTTTAATTTTACAAACCCTCATGGCGCTAAAACCCAGCTGAATTGTTTGATCCAGCATTATAATCTCTGGTAGGGATTGAAATCTAACGGCATTTTACCAGCACAAGCTCAGCTAGATTGCTGGATTGGCGTAGTAGATAGATATTGCCACACGACTGTAGTATTGACTGTATTGTGGTATAACTAGAAGTCACCACATAAGAGACGCTGTAAAGGGCTATTATAGTGAAGCGCCGTGAGTCGCCATCACAGCACACATAAACAGCCTACTGACCCTCCAGCGCAGCCCATCGGCGTGGTGGCCGGCCTCGGCCAGCGCGCGCTGCAACTCCGGCATGTCTTCGCGCAGCGTCGAGAGCCGCCCGTCCATGTTGATGTTGGCGTTGCGGTTGGCGGCCAGAGCCGCCGCCGCCCGCTCGGTCACGTGCGCGGCGGACGCGTTCGCCACGGCGCCCACTTCCTCGGCAGCGTCGATCAGCTCCTTCACCGCGGCTGCGTTCAACTGCGTCACTGAGAGCACTTTGTTGCCCACTTTCGATTGCCTGTACGTGAAATAAGAGTTATTTCAGCCTGGTTGTTACGTAAGTGAAAACTAGTCAGTATCCATATAACTAGATGTCCGTTCCCGATCAAAGCAGCCGTATTCTAGTGAGTGATCAAAGTAAAGGTTACGGTGCCCTGTAGAACTTCAAACTTATTGAGATCGAAAGGCGTTTAAAATTAAATTGTACTATAAAATTAAATTGTACTACATTAACCACGGTTTTAAAGTAAGATTATGTGTTATAATATATTCCTGCATTTGCAATACAGCTGGAATATAGAAAGTATCGAAAGCTTTCAATTAATCAAGAGAATAATTTTTAGCTATCACAGGCTTATAAAAATCCCGCTATAGAAATAAAAATATAGGTTATCTGATACAATAAACTTGAATTATTAATCTACAAAACTGATTGTTTTTCTTGATGTTTTACACACTTGTTTTGTCGAGGCTGCTGTGAGAACAGTGCAATTTTTGTGTTTAACATACACACAGATAAAGTAATTTTAAAGAGAAACTTTTATATGTAGGTAGCATTATCATAACTTTCTCACAAAATTTGCCATTTTTCCGCGGCCTACCCACCAATGGTCACAGTATATCAGGGTTTGTGTAGGCGACGAGCTAGCCACTTGTCACAACTTTCTTACAATTTTCCATCTAACCCAGTTTTATTTTTGGCTTGCCGCCCCTTAGACTCTGCCTACTACTACCCCTTCGGGGATTGCGGGAGTGATGTTATGTATGTATGTACATCAGGGTTTCACGGCATACTCTTTGGAGACCGTCACAATAGCCCATACCTATTCTTCTCGTTAAGCTGGTCGGCGGCGTCGGCTGTCTCCTGCGCCAGCTCTGTGAACTCCAGCAGGTCTTCCAGTTTGTCCCTCAGAGCGCGCGTCGCGTTCACTAACCGCTCGAATTTCTGCAACAGCAGTCGACGTTTTAGCGATGGTGGTGTTTGAACAAATTTTGAAGAAAAAAAAAGCAGTCGACTTGAGAACCTCCTCCTTTTTTTTGAAGTCGGTTAAATAGAGATGTTGCGATATACCAACGTACACACTTTATATTTAGCATATCTGTCCCTAATAGCTCATCTGATGAAGAATAGTAAAGAACAAAAATAATTAATAGGTTATTATACTAAAAAAAAAAAATCACAGTACTTTATTGATATAACAAAAAAAATATTGCTTAGGTATTTTTTCTTTGTTTTGCAAACCAAAAATTATGAAGATACAGCGCATTAAAGTACCGCTACGTTAAACCGCCCCATTTGAGATTTTTGAAGCGAAAAATACGTATTAAATATTTTGTGATAATTGACCTTACGGACTAAAAAAAAATGGTAAACTAGCCCATAATTATAAATGGACTGTTGATATTGTTTCGAGTTCACCGAAGTTAGTTTAAACAAAATAAATGTTAAATGCGATTACCTTGGCCTGGTCGTTGACGGGCTGCACGAACACGTTCATGCGCTCGATCTGCGCCGTCGCGTTGCCGAACACGCTGTTCGCCTGGCTCGAGTCGAGGACTTTTGCTGCGAACATTCACATGGTAACATTATCTATCTCTATTCAGTTTTATTTTTTACGTATAATCTTGTTTATGGACCAAGTTGTTATAAAGATTCAACCTTATTGGTTAGACAGAAAGGTCCGATACATTCTATGATCTCTAGGTACACAGCGCCATACAACGTCCACCAGGAAAGTCCTTTTTTATGAGGGAGATGGACATATCTATTTAAAACTTTATATCCTGTTGGTTTTTTGATCAATTTTGGCTCCTCTTCCACTTTCTGATAAATGCGTTGAGGACTAAAATATTTTATACATTTTCTGATAAATGCGTTGAGGGCTAAAATATTTATACATTTTCTGATAAATGCGTTGAGGGCTAAAATATTTTTCTATCATGTTCCCTATTGGTTTGTGCTGGTTGTGTTGATTAGAGCCAATCTCTAAGGTCTTTTCTAGACTTTCTTACCGGCGTTCTTATCCTATCAATAAGGAAGAGACTATGTGAAGCGAATGAGGTATTTACGGACCCTGCCAATAGCATTCGGTTCTCGGAAATGCTCTGCCGAAAACGGCAGGCCATTTTCCTGCACGAGATAAGTCTCGTGCAGGACATAGTTAAGACTAACTAACTTCCTGAAATTAGCTATTCATTCCAGTATTCAGAATTTCATAGTTTAACTAGCTTTTGGAGGTTAGTTTGTAAAACCATTAAATGCGCTGGCCTGATATAAAAAGAAATCGTAATTAGGTACCTGTCAGGTCCGCAAAGATCTGTTTCGCCTCGGCGACGGCGCTATCGACCTTCGGCTGCTGGCTGAGCTCGAGGCCGGTGGCGAGGTCCCCGACGTGCGCCACCACCTGCCGGGCGAGGGCGCTGTGCTCGCGCGCCGCGCGGAGCGTCGCCTCCGCGTCGAGCGCCAGGTTGGCGGCGCGGGTGATCTGCTTGTCGCTGTCGGTCGCTGCGAACTCCGCCTGCGGGTCGTGTGTCGGCGGTCGATTTAAGTGCTTTCGGTATATGTAAATGGTCGGGTGTTAGAATAAATATTGGTTGAAGAATCAGCGTTTTTATTTAAAGTCTAGATAATATTTTATTTATATTTGTATAACGAATTCTGGAATGAGACAATTGAGGCCTGATTTATTTTGGGATTAATTAACATATATTAAATATTTTGAAGGTTTGCCTAATGAACGCGAACAGATAATATCGCGTCTGACTTGGGCCACCTGGTGGACACTTTATTATTAATTTAAAAAGGTTATTATACTAACAACTAAAAATAGCAAAAATAAACTTTCAAATTCTTTATTAGAACTGAAAATTAATAAGTGCTTTCTTTAATCAGACACAAGTATATATAATTTCATTTCAACTCTAGCTACTTAGACCACAGACGACCAAACTAATAATAGGCGACTTATTGCTCCACTTATTACTCTTGGACAGAGTCCAAGGAGAAATAAGCTCTTTGTCCTATCTCCTTTGGGGGTTGATGATATGAATAAATAAATAAATCAATTCTCCGGACTGATACACCAATTCCCTAGTTCCAAACTAAGCTATAAGCTTGTCCTATGCATACTAGGTAAACGGATAGATATACTTAAATATGTTTATAAACATCCATGACTCGTATAATCGACTATTCACGTATAATCGACTCGAGTGCAAATGTCCATGTTCATCACAAGAAACCTTTGTCCCTAGCGGGATTCGAACCCGCGACCCTCGGTTTCTTGGCCAGGGTCTCCGACCACTGGACCAACGGGCCTGTCAAATTTAGGTAATAAAATTCCCTCACCGATCGCAACAGGTTCTTGGCGCTGCTCTCGAGCGCCTTGGCGGCGCCGGCGACGGTGTCCAGCTCCACGTTGCGCAGCTCCGCGATGCGCGGCCGCAGCACCTCTGTCTGGTTCGCGATGTAGTTCAGCCGCTGCGTCGTGAAAAACGAGTCCGCCTTGTCCTGAGTTAAAAACACGCTAACTGTTAATGTCGATAGATGTTGATTTTAGTTTTCAATCAGTAACAAACATTATACCGCAAGTATGTAGTAGTATAGGTATATATAGTAGATAGGTAACCTTTGGAGGCTGGTTTACGCTGGTTAACCCCATATTTTTAAATGCATTCACATAACCTTAAACCGACATTATTTGATTTAGAACTAAAGAAAAATTGTAAAATTAATATCATGTCGATTTCTTCTGGTATGGGTAGATTTAACATTTCGAACCAGTGGTAAATTCAGGTAGCTTCAAAGATTTTGTAAATTTGGTGATTTAAGTGCTTTCGCAGATTAGTGCTTTATTATAAACTAGCTGACCCGGCGCACTTCGTAACGCCGCGTTCTCTGATTTTTAATACCCATTTCTTTTCCATGCAACTTTTTTATTTTTTCTTTCATAAGAACCTTTACTTGATAATAACAACTAAAAAAGAATTAGCGAAATCCGTTCAGCTGTTCTCGAGATTTGCTCTTATCAACACATTCAGCGATCAACTTTTATATTATAGATAGAGACAATCGAATCGATTTGTCACGATCGATTTTCTCATGTGTTAATAATATTTTGCTTGCTTGCCGGAGATAAACCGAACAGATCAACAATAAAACTGTGCCGACCTTGAGTTATAAACAGTGTCTGGCCCAACATACTCAAACGGGCCTGTCATACATGTATAACTTGAGAGGAATCTTTTAGTTTAATGGTTCATAAATGTATAGCTATATGCTGGAGAAACTTTTTTCGTTTTAACAAAGATGTTTGAGGGAACGGGTCGAGAGCAGGGAAGAAGAAACAAAACACTACTGGGTCGAATAAACATTGTTCTCGTGGTTCTCTCTGCCTACCCCGCTAGAGAAGTGGCATGAAGTTTAGTTAGTTTAGTTTAGGACTACGACAATACCAGTAGTTATAGAGTAAAACCGAATTAATAAGGATAAACCTATCGTCCTCCATCCTAAGCGAGACCTTACAAGTTGGCCTATGCACTTGCCTTAAAGTCCTGTGTCTCGTTGGCGAGCAGCTGGGAGAGGTCCTGCACGGTGAAGATGAGCGCGTCGGTGCACTCGTCGCACTCCAGGCAGCCCTCGTGCGGGATCAGCACCCATCTGTGAGGTGTCGTTAAAGTTAGCGTTATCGTTGTAACAGTTGCTCTGACCATTAATAGGATAATGATCACATAAATATTATCAGTTTAGGCTCGTATTTAAAATTATAAGACGAATTAACGAATAAGAAGAAGATAATATATGTTCAAAAATTTTGAACAAAAAGATTTAAGAATAGCTATCTAACCTTTTTCGTAATTAAGGGTTAACAAAAATAAATCAATAATAAAGTACTTTTTATTGTTGTTTCATGTTTTTTTGGAAATATTCTAGGTGTAGCATGTTTAAGGAATTGAGAATATCGACGGGTCAATTAAGTTGTCTACCTGTCAGATCGAATTGAAACCCGATACACGTAGAATAGTGATAATATGTTAATTTATCTATAGCCTAACAAGATAGCCGCATAACAACAAGAGAACGGAAATACAACGTGTTCTTATAGATTAATCGCGCGCCTCGCTAACTTTCCTCCAACTAAGGAAATATTCGAATATTAATGCTCTCGAAAACAAAGTTGCGAATGTTGCTCTTATGTAATTATACATACACCATCGATAGTATATGGTGTTCAAGGGTTGCAGTGGTCACTCACCTCTCCGGGCAGCGGTCGCACTTCTCGCCGACGACGCCGGGCAGGCACTCGCACTGCCCCGTGGCGTTGCACATGAACCCGACCGAGTAGCCAGTGTTGCAGTTGCAGTCTGGCACACACAGTGAGACAGTCATTAAAGTAGGATAACATTTTTCGAGATAATTTTTTTTCATATAATTTTAATCAACTTTAGTGTGAGTAGTATAGAATATACTTTGTAATAACGATGCAGTCTTTTACCTACATCCAAATGTTTTGGTTAAAGGTATGTAGACGAAGGACACTTCAAGTTTGGCTCTAGGAATACTTAAATTTAAAGGACGATTCTCGTGATATCAAGGGTCAATATAATAAGTAGTATAATAAGTTTATATTCAGTATATCGTTTTAAAATAAGTACACATAACACATAACATCACGCCCATAATCCCCGAAGGGGCAGAGTCAAAGGGACAGCAGGCCCCTTTAACTACATTCAGCCAAAAAACTGGGCTGGATCAGATGAAAATTATGAAAAAAAATTCAGTCGAATTGTGAACCTCCTCCTTTTTTTGAAGTCGGTTAAAAAGTAGAAACTAGTGGCTAACTTGTCACCTACACAATCACATACCCAAAACCCGATATGTGTAATTTGGTTTACTTCTACCAATTTAAAAAAAGTGGTAGAAGTAAAACCAAATTAAAATCTTTGAAAAATTTGGTGAATACATTTTGGTGACAGTAGGTACTCACGGTCGCATCCGTCCTTAGTGTAATTCCAGTATCCTGCGGCGCACTGGTCGCAATGGCGGCCTGTCACTCCTTTGGCACATCTAAACAATTCAAAACATTGTAGGTATTATGGTCATGGTTCTATTAACGGTAATTTGTGCGATTTGCCAAAGGCTTTTGAATCCGTTGGTCACAATATTTCAATGATGACGCTTCGGCATTATCACGCTTAATTAACTGATCTAATCTTTAAATATCCTACTTAATAATAAGACTCAAATCATCAAAAGTAGTTGTACATATCTTCTTGGCACTCCTTTATCTATAGGAGTGCCTTAGGGCCCAATACTGTGACCTATGCTTGTTGTTCTGCATGGAACACAGTTGGTACATTACTTTGAAGTCCTATACCAACATGGAACTTTCTGATGTAATTTATTAAAAATTTTCAGTATTCTTCCAGAGGTGCGAACTATGCTGTATTATAATGTTAACCTGCACTGGCCGGTGTTGTCGTCGCACTGCGTGGCCTCGGCGGCGAGGCCGCAGTCACAGGGCGTGCATCCGGCGCCGCTGTTGAGCCCCCAGTGGTCGAGTGCACAACGGTCGCACTTCTCGCCCACCACGCCCGGCCGGCACACGCACGTGCCCGTTGAGGGATTGCAGTGATCCATGCCGTACTCGTCGCATATGCAGGCTGAAATAGAATAGGCGTTATATAAATAAATAAAATATTTTTACATTAACGGGTTAGAGCAATATAGTTTATATGTACAATATATATACAATATATATACTATCTCGAGCATGTGATAGTGCCTAAATAAAATAATGCAATTCCCGAAGGGAAAAGGCACAATCGAAGGGAGCAGTTTTACCACTTTTGACCAAAATATCAGAAAATTTATTAAGGAATATGTAAAAGTATACAAAAGTAGTGACAAGTGGCTAGCACACCGCCTACATAATCAGAAACCTAATATTTATAGGTGCCGGAAAGTTACAAGAAATTTGGTTTATATGATATTGTCGGTTTATCAAAGTACAAAAAATATTATAGTCCCAGATGCTGATGCTTAGTTGTGTCAGTATGCGCGGTTACCTGTGCAGTTCTTGCTGAAGATGGCATCGCCGTAGAAGCCGGGCGCGCAAAGGTTGCACGCGGCGCCAGCGGTGTTGTTGACGCACTTGAGGCAGTCGCCGGTGATACTGTCGCAGGAGCCCGGGTCCTGCACGTTGATGTTGCCCGAGCAGTTGCACGGCTTGCAGTGGTCGCCTGGGAAATCAATCGGAGGAATCAAGTACTGTAGCAGGAATAAGTAGTAAATACGCTAAAATACAATCTACTGTTTAATGAAATATTGATATCTATACAACTGTGTTTGTTGCCGCTGTTTAATAATTATTTCTCACTCAGAAGCTAGTCTCGTTCACCTTCTAAGTAGTAATTAGAATACTCTACCACGATAGGTTTCGTTTATAGCAAAATTGGTTTCGAAATAGCTTTCATATAAATATATATTTGAAGACTCGTTTTTGAAAGCAATGTGAAAGGTGTTGAAAAATAAGTCTCTGGTATTGAAAAATATCAAGGGCTATGTTAAATGGAGATGAAAAGGTCTCCATTTAACTTAGCCCTTAAGCACACCAATCGAATTCTTCTTATTAGTATAACTATATATATATATATATACAGGATGAATTTCCTGTAAATTTTTAACTTCGCTAACTTATTATGAGGGCCTTTTTTTTTTTTTTTTTTTTTTTTTTACTTGAGGAATGCTTACTTACGCACCATCCAGTTAGAGTCCTGGGTGGACCTAAAAGGGTGAGTCGGGCTCGAAACCGGTAGCAATCTCCGGAGACCCTACCGACTAAACCTCAAGGCTGTCGTTCTTCGGGCGCTAACGCAAAACCAACGGGATCCCCACTGTCGGGATTCATCTCGTAAAGTCTACGTAGCGCGCGCTGCCGCCTGGCGGCCCATCTCGAGGGAGTGGTATTCTCCCCCAGAACACCTAGGGTGGTGTTTCACGACCACATAGACAGCTGTGTACCCTATCCTGACGGACCGGGTGTAACACCTGCAGTCGGCTTCTCCGGGGACGATTGAGGGCCAGAGGGCCACCCCCCCTAACCCCCACGACCCCAAAGGCCCTTTTAGTCGCCTCCTACGACAGGCAGGGATACCTCAGGAGTATTCGGAGCCCCCCCTGCAGGGCGCCGCCGGGCTAGACACCATCGCCACGGCGGCCTCGCCTACGACGTCGGGCGGGATCGTCCAGCTCGCGCTGGCGCTCGGCGCTCTCCTTCTGCGACATGACACTGCCGCAGAAGGAGAGCGCCGCGTCCCAAGACTCCTCACTACTCACCATGGCAGACACCACGGCCGGTAGAGAGAGGTCTCGCCCAACAACGGCGGATAGCGCATTGCGCTCTACGGCAAAAGCCGGACACTCCTCCAACGTGTGCTCAGCACTGTCCTCAACGGAGCCGCAGTGATGACAGGACCCGGTCGCCTCCCGACCGATCCGACACAGGTACTTCCCGAAGCATCCATGCCCCGAGAGCACCTGAGCCAGATGGAAGGTTACCGCGCCATGGGTCCTGTTCAACCATGCAGCTAGGACAGGCCGGATCGCCGAGACCGTCCGAAGACCGGCTCCGGGATCAGCCAGTCGCACGTCCCAGAGCTCCACAGCAAGTGTGCGGAACTCTACCAACAAGGCGCTCACCTCGCGTGACGTCACCCCGTGGGCTGAGGCCCGACGCGCCTCCTCCCGACAGCGAAACACCGCCGAGAGGGCCCTCGCGTCGAGGTCCCAGGGGAGTGAGCTGGCTAGCACACACGCCGCCTCGTAGGAGATCGTGCGGTAGCCCCGTATGACCCTGACTGCCATCGCTCGCTGCGGTCTCCGCAGCTCCGCGATACACCGGCTTGTCAGGGTGTCGGCCCACACAGGTGCGCCGTACAGGGCGATAGACCGCACGACCCCCGCGTAGAGCCGCCGGCAAGATGCCTTTGGCCCCCCGACGTTGGGCAGAAGCCTGCCCAAGGCGGCAGCGGTTCTCATCAGTTTAGGCGACAAGCGCCTAAAGTGCGGCAGGAAGTTCCAGTGACTGTCGAGGACCAATCCCAGGTACTTCATGGTCGACTCGACAAAGATCTGGGACCCCCCCACACAGATGTGAGAACCGGCTGGAGGTTTCTGCCGAGGACCATGGAAACATATGGCCTCGGACTTCTCTAGGGCTACATGGAGCCCTAAGCGCCGGATACGACCGACGACCTGCGCCACGCCTGCAGTGGCCAGGATGGCTGCATCTCTGTATGACTTCCCTCTCGCCGTCACCAGGGTATCGTCGGCGTAACAAGTTACGTCAACCCCCGGGAGGTTGGCACCGCGAAGTGCCCAGTCGTAGCCAATGTTCCACAGGAGCGGCCCAAGGACCGAACCCTGCGGGACACCGCACGACATGGGGTGCCGCGACCAACCATCTCGGCCAGGGAACTCTACGTACCTCTCGCTCAGGTACGAGTCGAGGATCAGCCTCAGATAAAGGGGCACCCTAAAGTGTCGGAGCGCCTCCTTTATACAACTCCACGGCAGGGTGTTGAAAGCGTTAGCGATATCAAGAGATACGGCCAACACCACTCGACCCTGCGACATCGCAGATTGTGCGATGTCCTTCACGCGGAGAATCGCGTGAACCGTGGACCTATGACGCCTAAATCCGAACTGATTATCCGACAGATTCGGACCCACCTCATTGAGGTGACCAATCAGGCGGCCAGCAATTATGCGCTCTAAGAGTTTGCTAAGCTCGTCGAGCAACACAATCGGGCGGTAGGCCGAGGGAGAGTCGAACGGACGACCATCCTTCTGCAACAGAACGAGCTTGCCCGTCTTCCACTCGCGCGGAAAACGTCCCCGCTCGAGGCAGGCCGTGAACAGCCCACGCAGCCTCGGCCCCAACCACGGAAGGCAAATTGCCAACACGCGGCCGGGTATGCCGTCTAGGCCGGGGGCCGTGTTACGGGCCCGCATGCGAGAGACGGCCGCATCAAACTCAGCGTCCGACACGGCCGGGACCTCGACTGCGCCCACATCACCTGTCGGCGGCGTTACCAATGGCGGAATGTGCTCCACGGTTTGGGTGGGGAATAGTGCCTCGACCACGGTGCGGAGCAAGGGGGGTGGGAGGCTCTGCGTCACCGGGGGGGCCCAGGGGCGGAGCTTACTCAGCGCCACCCTATACGGCCTCCCCCACGGATCGGCATCGAGCGTCCCGAGGAACTCTTCCCTTGCTCTGGTCTTGGCTCTGTCGATTCCCACCTTGAGCGCCTTCTTCGCCACCCGATAGGTGTCGTAGAGGCGCGACTCCTCGTCCGGCATCCTGACGCGCCTGCGCCGGTACCGGGAGTACTGGCGTCTCGCCCTCACGCACGCGAAGCGTAAGTCCGCGAGGTCTGCGGACCACCAGTACACCTGTCTACGCGGAGAGACTGGCCCGGCCCGGGGCATGGCTGCGTCGCAAATATGCGACAGCGCCCCCCGGAACCAACCGGCCTCGCTCTCCACATCGACAGGTCCATCCGGCGCAGGGATCCACGCCTGGACAAGGGAAGCACATTCCGCCATCTCACGGTCAAGCTGCTTCAGAGCCCAGCGCGGACAGTCCCTAAACCGAGGACGGCTTGGACCGGTCTGGAGCGTCGGCTGTTGCGGACAGACGTCGAACCGGATATACCGGTGGTCCGACAACGTCTCCACATCGACCAACACTCTCCAGTCCTGGACACGGCGCGCTAGCGCGGGGCTCGCGAACGTTAAGTCCACGATGGACCCACCCCGCATGCGCACGCATGTGTCTACCGAACCATTATGAGGGCCTCCCTTAACTCAGAAAACCATGAACCAGATACTCATGTACAAGGACGGAAGTGGTTCCTTCAAGAGTCACTTTATTTTATTTTTTGCAAAAAACATTTAGTCGTTTGGGACGAGTGTTAAGACAAATTTTACACAACTCAAGATTTCACTAACCTTCCCCGATCACTTTGAGCTTTCCTGACTTTCCAGAGTGTGGAGCGACACGCTCCACACTCTGGAAAGTATTAGTACTAAGTGAATCAAATATGAGTCAAAGCTTAGTGTCACTGAAAACCAGCGTCTTGGTGATTTATCGTCACCTCGACACATGCTGAGTGGGCGCCATTTTGGTACTATACTACTAAATTGTGATATAGACAAAATAAACTATTCTTATTCTTATTTAAAGGCTCTTACCCACTTTGACTGGCTCGATGGTGCATTCGGTAGTGACCCTGCCCCATGCGCCAAGATTTGTGGGTTCGATCCCCACCCAGGCCAAACATTCGTATGATGGATACTTGTGTTTGTTCTGTGTCTGGGTGTTAATATTCAGTATTTAAGTATATATTTGTAATACCACTGTTGATTCTGATATTCGTAACACAAGTGCTTAAGCTACTTACCTCGGAGTCAGATCAATGTATGTGATGTAGTCGGATATTTATTTATTTATAATTTATTATATTTACCCAATATCTCCGGCTCGCCGTAGTATCCGGCGGCGCAGTACTCGCAGCGCGCGCCGCCGTAGCCCGGCTTGCAGTCGCACGAGATCAGCGACCCGTTCTGGCTCAGCTCGCACCCGATAGCAAAGCTGGACAACGAAGTAGAAATAAAAATAATTTATTGACCATTAAATAGTATAGATATATGAGACAGAAACGAATACATGGTTATGGCCAACAAGGTGCGAGCCTTAGCATGTGTTACAGCAACCCGAGAGTCGCCACAGCAGCACTGGTATTCTGGCCGTACCTTTTAAGGGGGTGTGAGAAGTATGTGAATTCTATCATTACAGCTATATAAGGTGTGGCTCCAGTTATGGATAAAATATTCTACTTGAAATGAGCTTAATGCCGAAGTTTTTTCTGGAGAGTATAGCATGGGGTCTCAGAAAAAGTAATTACAAATAAACTTCTTGAGGAGGGTAGTACATATACGACATCTCAGGTTTTGTAGGTAGATAGTAGTTACTTGGTGAAGGACAATAGAGAAGAATTATTGTCCATTATTGAAGCATTGTCCGCATTCCCTTAATGCACGTACGAGTTGTTGAATCTTCAGAGTGTACTGGAGGTACAACCGGCGTCCTGACTCCTGGGCGGAGTTGGTTGAGACGTGCTGGGTGGCTTAGCTCGTCTCTCGGTGCGCGCGTGCTCGTTGTTGAGCATCCGACGCTCCCGTAGGATGTACAACAGCGACCACCGCCACGCGAGATGAGCCGCGCATTGCGGCACGCGCCCACCAGCAGGAGCTGCTGCTAGTCCCGACAGTGGGGATACCGGCTTCTTCGATACCGCGCAGAAGTAGGCCACGTTGGGGTTTTAGTCGGTTCGAGTCCGACACACCGCCCTCTGTTTCCCCGAGCAAAGGGGGACGGCTCGTGGGAGTTTCTTCAACAGAAAAAAAGGGGAAACACGTGCGTACTGCGCCTGCTACTCAGCGATTTGGTCGGTACTCACTTGTTGGAAGCTGTGGGCATAGGACAAGCGCAGATAAGGCAATCGCGCGGCGTGCCAGCCGTCGCGTCGCCATGGTACCCCTCGATGCACTGCTCGCAGTGGTCACCCAGCGTGTTGTGCTGGCACTCCTGTGGTATACAATACATATTATGTTGATGAATAATGGTCTTTAATGAACTTGGCGTTGGAAAAATTGATATTTCGATATAAGTTTTACGGAGCTTTGAATATTGACGTCATTCATATACCTTGTCAGGTGTAAGACAATGAAATCCGATTTAGCCAGATGGAGGTATATCAAACTTTTATCTTTTTTTCGTACTACATCTAGACGGACTGACACGCACATAGGCAAGCAGTGACAGTAAACATACAGACTGACAAGCGGTTTATATGTCTGTATTATATAAAGCCTGGCAGGAGCCGGCAGTACACACGGCGCATTGGTCGCGCGCCACGCCCCCCACTCACCAGGCACACGCCCGTGTTGACGTCGCACTCCCCCGAGTGGCCGTTGCACAGGCACGGCACGCAGAGGCCGGCGTGCGGCCCGCTGCTCAGCCGGTAGTAGCCCACGGCGCATTGGTCGCGCGCCACGCCCTCCACTCACCAGGCACACGCCCGTGTTGACGTCGCACTCCCCCGAGTGGCCGTTGCACTAGCACGGCACGCAGAGGCCGGCGTGCGGCTTGCTGCTCAGCCGGTAGTAGCCCACGGCGCATTGCTCGCGCGCCACGCCCCCCACTCACCAGGCACACGCCCGTGTTGACGTCGCACTCCCCCGAGTGGCCGTTGCACTAGCACGGCACGCAGAGGCCGGCGTGCGGCTTGCTGCTCAGCCGGTAGTAGCCCACGGCGCATTGCTCGCGCGCCACGCCCCCCACTCACCAGGCACACGCCCGTGTTGACGTCGCACTCCCCCGAGTGGCCGTTGCACTGGCACGGCACGCAGAGGCCGGCGTGCGGCCCGCTGCTCAGCCGGTAGTAGCCCACGGCGCATTGCTCGCGCGCCACGCCCCCCACTCACCAGGCACACGCCCGTGTTGACGTCGCACTCCCCCGAGTGGCCGTTGCACTAGCACGGCACGCAGAGGCCGGCGTGCGGCCCGCTGCTCAGCCGGTAGTAGCCCACGGCGCATTGGTCGCGTGCCACGCCCTCCACTCACCAGGCACACGCCCGTGTTGACGTCGCACTCCCCCGAGTGGCCGTTGCACAGGCACGGCACGCAGAGGCCGGCGTGCGGCCCGCTGCTCAGCCGGTAGTAGCCCACGGCGCATTGGTCGCGCGCCACGCCCTCCACTCACCAGGCACACGCCCGTGTTGACGTCGCACTCCCCCGAGTGGCCGTTGCACTAGCACGGCACGCAGAGGCCGGCGTGCGGCTTGCTGCTCAGCCGGTAGTAGCCCACGGCGCATTGCTCGCGCGCCACGCCCCCCACTCACCAGGCACACGCCCGTGTTGACGTCGCACTCCCCCGAGTGGCCGTTGCACTAGCACGGCACGCAGAGGCCGGCGTGCGGCTTGCTGCTCAGCCGGTAGTAGCCCACGGCGCATTGCTCGCGCGCCACGCCCCCCACTCACCAGGCACACGCCCGTGTTGACGTCGCACTCCCCCGAGTGGCCGTTGCACTGGCACGGCACGCAGAGGCCGGCGTGCGGCCCGCTGCTCAGCCGGTAGTAGCCCACGGCGCATTGCTCGCGCGCCACGCCCCCCACTCACCAGGCACACGCCCGTGTTGACGTCGCACTCCCCCGAGTGGCCGTTGCACTGGCACGGCACGCAGAGGCCGGCGTGCGGCCCGCTGCTCAGCCGGTAGTAGCCCACGGCGCATTGCTCGCGCGCCACGCCCCCCACTCACCAGGCACACGCCCGTGTTGACGTCGCACTCCCCCGAGTGGCCGTTGCACTGGCACGGCACGCAGAGGCCGGCGTGCGGCCCGCTGCTCAGCCGGTAGTAGCCCACGGCGCATTGCTCGCGCGCCACGCCCCCCACTCACCAGGCACACGCCCGTGTTGACGTCGCACTCCCCCGAGTGGCCGTTGCACTGGCACGGCACGCAGAGGCCGGCGTGCGGCCCGCTGCTCAGCCGGTAGTAGCCCACGGCGCACTGCTCGCAGGACATGCCCCGGTACGCCTTGGGGCACTGGCACTCCTCCACGGAGGACGCCCGCCGGTCGCTCTCGAAGTTGTCCATGCCGATGTCGAGGGCTGCCCCCGATAATCTGGCGAAATAGGAAACTAGGGTTTATTACTCGAGTTACTAAAATCAATGTGTCATCATCCACAGGTATCAGGTGAAGTTAATACAGATGACGATACCAAAATATCATTTATTTAAAAATTAACATCCTAAATTATTAATTGATTTCATTTTTAAATTTCTTTACACACTAAATAAAATTAAATAACGCATGAATAACATGACATTTGAGTGTACACACCTGACGACCGCCGAATCCTCCATATACGTCGCTCTAATGAAGATGCTGGTAACATTGACTAAGGTATTCATAAACTGGTCTCTGGTCAGCGGCATGCCGTCCACAGTGGTGAACTCGTCTTCAGCCAGGCGCACAGTGTGCACCCAGTCGACGCCCGCGGGCGGCTGCTCCACGCTGTAGTGCGCGAGGTAGCCGCTGGGCCCGCCCAGGATGACGTCGGGCGCGGCCGTCGCGCTTCCGCCGTCGTCGTGAGTCGTGTAGAAGATCGCGTACGAGAGGTACCCGCCGTATGACGTCAGACGTTTGCCTGGAAGCGTACATTATTATAACTACTTTTTCACAATAGCGAATATGCATGAAAAATATTTAAGTCATTTAACATATTCATCGGAAAATATGTAAAACAAAATACTTGGGGTCAAAACAGACTAAGATTTATCAAAAGGCCAGCGAGATATTAAACAAATATATCCATCTCTCTTATGATAACGTTTTTCGATGCATGTTGTATGGTGCCAGTGGCATTTGATGTCACTCTGCCAACGTCTTTCTATCTAACCGACAACTTTGAACCTGTATAACTTAATCAATAATCAAGGCACAAACAATCTTCCAGATTTGATTACCTGTTTTATAGTGGACTTAAACAAGAAATAATACTGACGGGACTAAACGCGATATGCATTATGTAGTACATGTGGACTTACAGCTTGACGTTTCGGCCGTGTTACAACGACCGCGGTCCAGACTGGATCGCCGAACCCGTCAGTATTACTTCTAGTGATAATGCAAAGCGAAAGTTTAAAATCATAGACTTAAACAAATAACTAAAAAGAAGTCATCCCTATTCCTCTTTGTCGAGATAAAAGTCGAGTCGAGTAAGAAGTAATTCAATTTTGATTTTGACTAATTTAGGTTTAGCTTGTTTGAATGCTGGCTACCCCTTCGGGGATCACGGGCTTGATGGTATACATATATATATGTTACCTAGGTAATATTGCGGTGCGGCGAAGTACAGTGTCTTGTTAACGAAGGTCAGGTCAGCTTCAATGATGTCCTCGTCGAAGGCGGTGGGGCCCTCCGCGTGCGGTGTTACCACCACCCCGTGGTCCGTCTCCACGCTCACCAGGCCCCACTCGGCCATCACGTTGATCTGTACACACAGGTTATCAAATATTGACAGACTATTATTAAAGGACAAGAAATACAATTTTAAAGTTATAATATATCTATATGCACATCATTTAGTGTATTTTGACAATGTGTTTCTGATGACAATATTTGAACACAAACCCTGTACAACAAATTTCAAACGTTTTCTACAGAGTTCAAAAATTTTGTACTAAATTTTTACTTAAAAACTAAATTTTTGAACTCAGTCAAAAATTAAAATTCTTGAAACTGTATAATAAATACTCTAAATAATAAATACCCAACCTAATTAAATTAATAAAAATAACTAGTAGGTACTTTGTTCTAGACTTTGTGTTCTCTGATGTCATTGAAGACATTGTATATGATTTTATGAATTTTGATTTAGGTGTCACCAAGAAAATATTTTTAAAACAAAGCAAGGAGCCCGGTTTATCCAAGTATCGACGGCATCGGAGCGTTAACTGTGATAAAATATTATTACTATAAAAGGAATTCGATTTATTATTTGACAATTTAATTTATCTATATTGAAAAGTAAAGTACATAGCAATACAAAATTGAAATAAAAGAAAATTTTAAATAAATTACTTTAAAATGATCGCTTTAATATAAAAGCGAAATTTAATATTTCAGAAATCATAAATTCACTACGATTGTTCGTGCGACGCGCACAAAGTAACTACGTAGGCAAAGTCACAGGTAGAAGTTTGTTAAAATATTCCGCTTACGGTACGCCAAAGAAACTACGTGGACTTATAAAGTCGGCACGGCAGCTCTCTGGCAGCCCGCGTGTATAAGGTTTATACTAGCATCCTACTTAAAGGTAGGTTGCTATACAAAAATTGGTTTTTGAAAAAAACATCTGATACTATGCCTCGGGAGCCGGTCCAGCCTATACCTTTTGGTAAAACACAACAATACCGCGATGTAAAGTAGGGCACCGCCATCTAGCGGCCGTGGGGTGCAACGTGCAAGCAACGTGCAAGGGTTCGGGACTGCACGGAGGGTGGCGAACAAAGCGGGTTGGACAAAGCCCGGCGCGGGACGCACACAGCTGTTTAAATAACTTTTCCGAGTTGCAATCGATAAACAGCTGATATGGTAGACGAACTTACCAGACGCTCAATCGATAATAGTTTTAGTGTGATTATAATTGTAAAATATATGTTTTGACAGTTTAAAAATGATTATGGGTGTTTTAAATGAATTTTATGTACATTGTTGGTCTGGGACTTAAAAATAATGTACAACTGTGTTCTTTGCCTAGCATGTCGTAAAGGGCGGCCAATGGTATATGGGGTTTTGGATATGTGATTGTGTAGGCGATGAGCTAGCCACTTGTCTCTACTTTTTCACAATTTTCCATCTAGCTTAGCCCAGTTTTATTTTTGGCTGAATGTGGTTAAAGGCGCCTGCTGTCTCTTTGGCTCTGCCTACCCCTTCGGGGATTACAGGCGTGAAGTTATGTATCAAATTAGGGAAAAATCATCTGTTGATTGAGAAAGCATGTATAACGTGGCGTTATATTTTAAATGTTTGGCGTATTTTTCCGTCACAAATAAAATATCAATATATATAAAAATCAATGCCACTTTTCGTTGTAATTTTATAACTCAAGAACGGGCTCACCTATCCAAACCGAATGTTTAGGCTTTGTTCGGACTATTTAGTAGATGGTTTATGTGAAGTTTGCACAAAATCGGTAGAGCGGTTCTGCATTTATCACTTTATACGTAGCGAAGCACGTACCGGGCCGCTAGTAGTTGTATACTTTGCAAGTTAGATTCTACAACTTTGATTATTTATTCATTTAATTTTACAGGAATGAATCTATTTAATTCCTTTAGTCTCTAGATACTGAGTAGTTTCCGACATTTAAAAATATTTAAGTTTGTAATACTGTCACTTAATAGCAAATTACCAGTCACCATATTATGTATGGATTTATGTTCTTACACATGTGTGGTAATAGTATGCAACTCACCGAAGCCCAGGAGAGGTATGAGCTGGTGCAGCGCGTGGTCTTCCCGAAGCAGTAGCACCGCGTGCAGCCGTCCGGGTTGCTGGCCTGCAGGTTGAAGTACTCCTCCTTGCACTCGTTGCACGCCTGCAATCAATGCACCGGATGACGTCAGTTACATATTAACTGAACTAAGGGATAAAGGCTCATGTAAATGTATTTCGATTAAACAGCATTGATTATTTTGTAATAATATATATATATATAAATAATAAATAAATAAATATCTGACGACATCACATACATACATTGATCTGACTCCGAGGTAAGTAGCTTAAGCACTTGTGTTACGGATATCAGAATCAACAGTGGTATAACAAATATATACTTAAATATTGGATATTAACACCTAGTCACAGAACAAACACAAGCATTCATCATACGAATATTGGTCCTGGGTGGGGATCGAACCCATAACTCTTGGCGCATAGGGCAGGGTCAGTACCGAATCCGCCATCGAGCTTGTCAAAAAAACAATACCGTCCCATCAAATATATATATATATATAGGTTACATAACTCAAGAACTTTAAAAGTGATGTATACACGTTACCCTTATAACGATGCTTGTGCTATGGATACAAGGTGAACGGATTGACATACTTAAAACGTTTGTAAACATCCATGACTCGAGTACAAATGTCGATGTTCATCACACGAAACATTTTCCCCTAGTGGGATTCGAACCCACGACCCTCGGTTTCGTGGCCCGGGTCTCTGACCACTCGACCAACTAACTAACTATCTAAGATGGCCTAGCGACCCATAGTGAGTCTTAGCCTCTGATAATAAGATCTTCCATCTCGACCAACGGGCCTGTCAAAATTCGGTCGGGCCAAATATTTGTGGCTGGGTACATATTTCAATATTGAAATTACTCAGTAACAAGCCGAAGTTAGGAGGTTCGCGATTTAATCACCCCGTGCCTCGGAATGCACGTTAAGCCGTTGATCATGCGCCCTACCTCTCTCCGGTCATGTCGAATTGCCATCTCACCGGACTATGAGAGTCAATGAACAGAGAGTGCACCTGTGTTTGCGCACACACTTGTGCACAATAATATCTCCTGCACAGTTGGCTAATCCTTATTGAGATTTGCCGCCGTGACCGATATCGGTTAGGAGTACATTATTACCTGTCCCCGGACATGCTTCTTGCAGTAGCACTGCGCGGTGTTCTGGTCGCAGACGTCCTCGGTGGTGCCGTCCAGTAGGCAGGAGCACGCCACGCACTCCGGGAACGCGTAGTGCCCGGGCACGCAGTGGTCGCACACGCGCCCCACCACGTTCTCCTTGCACCTGGATGAAAGGACTGGGTGAGTATTGGGGGATTGATTTGTTTCTTGTATTCCTAATACATTTTGAGACTGTTAGCTATTTGGTTTACTAGAAACAATACTAACGGGACTATCTACTTGAGTCCCGGATCTTAGTGATAATACAACGCGAGAGTGCATAATTATATACCTACTTCGTTTACTATTCTTGGGCCATCCTACTAAAACAAAAATGTCGAGTAAGTAACGAGAAAGAGAAAAAGAAAAGGCAATAGAGGTAAGGTAAGAGGGGGGAATGGACCTTTTTTCTCTGTAGCGATAAGACGACTCAAAAATAATAATAATAATAGAGAATTTATTATTCATTTTAATAAATTCTCTAGACTGACACACCAATTCCCTAATTCCAAACTAAGCGTAAACTTGTGCTATGGATACTAGGACGAACGGATAGAAATACTTAAATACGTTTAAAAATATCCATGACTCAGGTATAAATGTTCATGTTCATCACACGAAACATTTGCCCCTAGCGAGATTCGAACCCGCGACCTTTGGTTTCATGGTCATGGTCTCTGACCACTCGACCAACAGGCCTGCCGACATAGAAGGGAAATAAAGGGGGAGGGGAAAGAATGAAAGAGTTGTTGAAGCAGAACATGAGACAGTGGACGGGGAAGAGAAAGAGGAAATATAAAAGTAAAAAGGAAGGAAAGAAAAAACTGTAAGGCTCGTGCCTAGGCGTTCGGTTCGTTGGGCTTGCTGGCTAGAGAAATAGCGTGAGGTCAGAAAAAAAAACATAAATGGTGAAATCGAAGCAACACGGCAGGCATGGCAGACAGTGTGCAGTGCTGGCGAGTGACTCACGCGCAGTTCCCGTTGTCCGGCTCGCACTGCAGCTGGTTGTCGCGCACACCGAGCGGGCTGCAGCCGCAGTCATCGCAGCCGCGGTGCACGTCGAAGTTGAACGTGTACGGCTTGCAGCGGTCGCAGTGCTCGCCTTCGACGTTCTTCGGGCAGATGCACATGCCTGAAAATGCGTTCAGTAAATGCTTAGTTTGACGACTAATTCGGCAAACTTTTGCCATATTTTCTTTGAAAAGCAAAAAACGTTCTTAGTGCAAGAAAAAACGTAAAAAATTTTGAGGAAAGCAGTAAAATAACAGTTTTACTTTTCCAATACAAATCACGATTTTTTTTTGATAGAGCAAAGTCTGTCGTAGCTGCTAGTATTTAAAAGACATCATCTCCTGACCCAATAACTCGTAGTAAGTTACTGACCGTTGTCATCGCAGATGGCCGTGGAGGGACAGTGGCAGGGCCGGCAGTTCGGGAAGCCGTAGTATCCGGTCCGGCAGGCGGAGCACGACCGGCCGACCACGTGCGGCCGGCACGGGCACTGCCCGCCCGCCACGTCACACTCCAGCTCCGTCGAGCCGAGGATGTCGCAGAGACACGATAGCGCGCCGCTGTTGTACTCCGCAGTTATGGAGAACATGGCGTCGCGGCAGAAACCTGAAAGTGAAACGTTGAGATGTATGAGAATTCTGAAGTTGCGGTTAGTAAATCGCGAGTCATATACCATCATACTATAATATATTACTAAAATTGTATTTGTAAAAAGAAAAAAGTGTCAAATCGGTCGACGCGTCTTTGAGCTATCGGGGAACGTACATAAAAAAGATACCGACAAATTGAGAATTATAGTCTTTTTATGACGTCGGTTAAAAAGGGTGACTACTGAGTTTTTCAACAGTTTAGAGGAGTAACTGCCGAGTTTCTTTGAAATGATACCACAAATCAAACTTGACTTAAAATATGTTCACTTCAAAAGAGGTTGACGCCTCTCAAGCAAGGAAAAATCTTTATTCAGGCCCTAGGAGGCCATAAAACAATTCTTCATGAAAGCAATTTAGATTTCCGTTAGGTCTTTTTCTGTCTGCCCTGACTGCTAAGCAGAATCCGAATGGCATATGGCTCCCTGCTTGGCAGCGTCGTATTAAGACTAGAAAACATTTAATCAGGAAAACTACTTTGATCCAAAACTGATTATTATTAGTGGTAGTGAATCATACCGGTGTCGTTAGGGCTGATGTAGTAGTGATTGGCGGCGCAGTTCTCGATGAACTGCCGCGTGTAGTCCAGCATGTTGGCTTCCTTTAGCGCCGAGTCGGTGAAGTCAGGCGTCGCCACCGCCAGCACATAGTCCAACCACACGCCGTTGCTGTCCTTACCCTGGGGGACATTTGAAATTTGTTACATACACAACATCACGCCCGTAATCCCCGAAGAGGTAGGCAGAGTTAAAATGATAGCCAAAAATAAAACTATAAAACTGGTTACTATAAAACTTTAAAAATACTTTGAAAAGACGACTTTATATATTTTTAAGGAAAAATGTATTAAGTATCTCTGCGTTAAAAGCCAGGGGAGATACTTTCTTGCAAATCATCTTCCTAGCGTTATGTCCCGTGTTTAGACGGGGTCCGCTTAGACCATGATCCAGGATTTAGCGAGTCTGGTAATTACATTGAAGCGACTGCCGATCTGACCTTCGTAACCCTAAGATAGGGGAACCAGACAATTTTTGGATCATGGTTACAAATCCAAATTTGTTTGAATTCGCAGGTATGTTTTCCCTCACCGTCGAGCTAGTGGTATAAATACGTACATAGACTTGAAAAATCTAAAGACCACAAAATAAAGCTTACCAGTGGTAAAATCACGTTCACTTATTCACAACTGTGTTCACACACCGACGTGGTCGAGATGACCGACAATATGGCTACGCAACAAGTTCGGCCGACACTCGCTACTAACTTTAAGCCTTTTGCTCGTATAACGACTTTTCACGACCATTTATATATACAAAAGAACGTTAAAATCCATGGGACGAGATGCAGAGTACGATGACCTAATAAAAGGTATTTCAAGAAGTATAAATACGAAACTATTTACATTTTTGTGAAAATATTTTACAACTAGCTGTGCCCGCGGTTTTACCCCGTTTATGATTAATGTTATATAGCCTATAGTCTTCCTCGATAAATGGGCTATCGAACACTAAGAGATTTTATTTAAATCAGACCGGAGTTCCTGAGATTAGCGCGTTCGACAGATACACAAATAAAAATCTTCACTATAGCACGATAATTTAGCCACAACATCATTGGAAGTTGTCTTTAAATTAAAATGTTAGTCTAGAAGTAGCCTGCCTACCTCCCTAGAGAAGTGGCGTGAAGTTTAGTTAGTATTAACTAACTAAACTTCACGCTAGATTACTATTGTAACTGACGTCCAGTTTGTCAGCAGATTTCACCTGGAAGGAGACAGTGAAGTTCTCAGTGAGCGGCAACGCGCTGCGTCCGTCGGCGGTCTTCAGCAGCGCACGGCAGCCCGAGTTGGAGGGGCAGTGCTCCGCGTGCATCGTGGTCTCGTACTTGGTGCCGTCCAGGGTTAATGTCACCGGGATGTCGCTCGCTGGAATGTAGAGGATGGTTTTAGTGTTTGTTAAGTTAAATGAGGGCTAGTACAATAGGGATGGTGACAACATAGACGATAAATATTCAAACATGATCATATAAACAGTTTTCATCTATACTTATAATAAATCTGTAGAGAGGTCAATTCTGTACATGAAATATATTTTCAAAATAACTATCAGGGGGTGATTAGTGATCGATACTGATGCCAAAAATGCAATCAGTAAAATTTTTGTCTGTCTGTCTGTCTGTATGTTCCTTATAGAAACAAAAACTACTCGACGGATTTTAACGAAACTTGGTGCAATTATTCTTCATACTCCTGGGTTATAGTATACTTTTCATCACGCTACAATCAATAGGAGCAGAGTAGTGAAGGGAAATGTTGGGAAAACGGAAGAAGTTACTCCATTTTTTAAGCTTCGTCGCGTGTGCGGCCTTAATGGTTAAAATTACATAGAAATCATGTATGACGGAAATAGTCTTTATAATATTAACCATAAACACGGGTGACACCGCTGGCACAGCTAGTTATTAATAAACGAGCAGTTATAATAATAAACCCCGCAGATTGCTAATGCGCCTGGCCGCCATATTGGTGACGTAATCGTGACGTATCGAACACTCAGTACCGTTCGCGAAATTGACCAGCGAGTATTGCGGGTGACGTCACGTGGGTGTTAATTAGACAAGGTTAAAGCGCATTAGCAATCTGCGGGGATTATACTCAGCATAGGCGTGTGTTATTAACCGACTTCAAAAAAAAGGAGGAGGTTCTCAATTCGACTGAATTTTTTTCGCTCTCAACTCATATCTTCTACACTATGGTAAGTATTGAATAAGATGTTTGACAAATGATAGACAGAGCCTATTTTAACGATTTTAAACCCAATATAAAATGAAAGAGGTTAGAGGCTAGCTTGTAGTTTCTTTTGTTAAAAATCTAGTACCTGTACTATAGAAGGCTCCTACAACGTCTTATACATTTTGCAAGGTTAAAAGTTGGTACATTATATTTATACAGATATAAATTATTATTATTCATATTTTTAGGACATTACATTGTTGGAATTTCATTAATAAATTGCCTTGTCACTATTAAAAGTTACTTGTGTACATAAATAAATCATGAAACGTCTATATCGCGTTGTAACTGTCTACCTCTTTGAGGATTGCGAGAACTAACGTATAAAAGCTGTACCATATTGGTCTGGAAGTAAATTCGAATATGCTTAAAATGTTCCTCGCTTAGTATCATGTTAATGGCGACTAGTATGTTGGATTTTGAATTATGTGGGCGACGAGCAAGCCATTTGTTACAACTTTTTCACAATTTTTTCACCCAACAATACAACCTAATATAAATTAATTGTTAATTGAAAATAGTTAAAAAAAAGAAGTTTATAATCTTTCCACAGACTTTTACCCCTTCAGAGAGTGCGAACGTGATGAGTGTGATATTACTTCTAATTGAATGTATTTTGAAAAAAAAAACAATTTTAAAATATAATACAAATTCTCTATTGCAATCATGGTCGGCCGATCGACTCGTCTGCTATTAGAATGCGTAACTTTAGAAAAATGTCGATACGTCCTAACACGTATGTATGTAAGACAAATAGGATCTTTTTCTGCCTTAGCCTATGCGGTTATTAGACGGACGCTTGTCAGTTATAGAAAAACATTGTGAAGTAATGCAAATGGTGACAATATAAAATAATATGTGAAGTTACAATTATATTCCAATACTTATTTTGATATATTACGAGTAATCGACAATCATATTAAAAACTTTAAATGTCGTTTCTCTGATATTTCAGTTAAAAGTTTTGTTCGTCGTAAAGATTTAATTTTATTTCTAAAATGTAAATATGTGTATTAAATAAATATCTGATATTTCAGTGCAACACAAGAAGTTTCTTTGCCGATTCTCTAAACCTGTCTAATTGTCTTGTACAGGTGCCGCCCTTGGGGACTGGTCTGCTCTGATCGGGTCATATTTTTATTTTTTCTTAGTAATTATACATTTTTATTATCTTATTTCACACCAGGCCCACTTTGAAACATGGTTCAAAGTCAAATATGATTCTTATAACTTTGTTAATACTGTTGTTGAAAAGAGTAACTACCGAGTTTCTTGCCGGATTCTTCTCGGTAGATGCAACATTCCGAACCGGTGGTAGAATCATATCTCTTTCAACTGGTTTTGACGATTTATAAGTGTTTCTTTGAAACCTATATAAATATAGAATATTTTGACTTTGACTTTTTATGTATATACCCTGATGAAAACCAGCTCATTGACCCACCAGGATGGTCCGGCTGGTAGTAGTGCACGATGAACATGTAGTCGCCGGGCGCGGGCACCTTGGCGTCCACGCGCACCGGCGCATCGTCCCTCAGGTACACCACCACCGTCGAGTTGTCCAGGATGGGTGGCCGCTGCTCGCGGTCGCCGCCGGTGCCCGACTCGATCTCCACCTATAACGTGGAGATTGCTTTAAGCACGCTTTTTTTATGTGTTAAATTTCTGTTAATAATTGAGATCATTGAAATTGGCCCCGAAACCAAAAGTGACGATTAATAACGAAGAGATTTAAACGGAAAGTAGAACTTTATTATACTTATGTGGGTAACTACACAACTCTTAGGCTTCAAGTACACGACGCCGGAACCGCACCGGCGCCGGATCGCATGTTTGTGTATACGAATGAAAACCGCGCCTGCGCCGCACCGGCGCCGGACCGAAACCGCGTGTTTAATTTTGATGCTGAGTTAAACAATGATTACAGCGCGGCGCCGGTGCGGCGCAGGCGCGATATTCAATCGTATACACAAACATGTTGTCCGACGCCGGTGCGGTTCCGGCGTCGTGAACTTGAAGCCTCAGATGCCCATGACCCACCAGCAATATAAAACTAATAGGCTACCGATTTCAAAGGTGCAACGAAAGTTATTAGAAAATTAGAGTCGAACAAATCTTGAACTAATCTAATTATCTAATGTAACGATGGTTTAATTCGGTACCGTTCGATAATAATAGTATCGAGTTAGTCTTGGGCTAAAACAGACAACTGTAGCGTCAAAGTAAGTCAGTCAGTTACCTTCTTGGAGTCGACGGCGGCGGAGAAGACGGCGGGCTCGCAGCGCCCGTTCCGGCGCAGGCAGTACGGGCGCGGCGTGATGTAGTCCATGTGCCACTCCGCCTCGGGGATCGCGATTACCGACTTGATGCCCGTCACCGAGTCTGACTCGCTCTGGAGCATAGCATATATATAATTAGTAGACATAATTATGTTACATCACTCTCTAAGAGTAATATATGGAATAATAAATAAATTCTCCAGACTGACACACCAATGCCCTAGTTCTAAACTTAGCTTATGCTTGTACTATGGATACTAGGCGAACGGATAGACCTACTTAAATACGTTTATAAACATCTATGACTCGAGTACAAATGGCCATGTTCATCACATGAAACATTTGCCCCTAGCGGGATTCGAACCCGCGACCCTCGGTTTCGTGGCCAGGGTCACTCGCCCAACGGGCCAGTCAATATAATAGGAGACAACCGTTAATTAGATCACGCATTAAAAGAGATGGGTAAAATGAAGTGTTGTTACATTTTATAAAAAAAAAACTTTTTCACAATTTTCCATCTAACCCTGCCCAGTTTTGTGTTTTTAGCTGAATGTGGTTAAAGGGGCATGCTGCCCCTTTGACTCTGCCTACCCCTGCGGGGATTACGGGCGTGATGTTATGTTGGTTCATTATAAATTTAAGAAGTTTCAAAGTTACAAGTTAACCCTTATAAATTCGTTTACAAAACACATTACATATACCTAATGCTTACAGACTTGTGAATATAAGTAATAAAAAAGAGATGGAATAAAAAAAAAAAAAACTTGTAATTGCTTTGTTATCATTAAACCTTGCCAAAGAGAAAGGTACACTATAATAATCGATAGATGACACATCAACTGCCCTATTATGGAAAAGCTGACGGACTATACAATTGTAAATATACTAAAAGACGGTGACAAACTCACATTCAAATACACAACGTTGTCGCGACTCTGGACTTCAACGACGAATATCTTGGCCACACTGTCGACCACGACTTGCCTACACGCAGCAGTGTACGGGCACTCGTTGAGGTTCGCCACCGAGATGGACTCGGCCGCGTCTCCGCTGCGGAAGCGGACCGTCACCGCCCAGCGGGGGCTGAACAGTGAAGTCTCGTTGGTGTAGTCCGGCGGCGTCGCGTGTTCGGCCGGCGTCACGTATTCGATTAGGAGTACGTAAAAGCCGGTCTGGTCGATGTCGAGAGCGAATTTGAGGTCCGCTTGCTTCTCGTTCAGCAGCGGGATTGAGGAGGGTGCGGCGTTCAGCTCTCTTAGTTGCTGTGGATGTTGGAGAAAGTATTGTTAAATAATATAATATAGTATACGTATAATAAATATTTGTCGATTTTGGTTATTACATTGACACGATTGCCACCAGACCTACGTAGCTCATAAAACAGAAAAACTCACAATGTTTCCTGTCACCACCGAAAAAGTGATATAAATGCATACTTAGGTTTAAAATATCTACTTTTTAATTGCGTGTCCTTAGCGTTGAGCTTCTATCTCAAAATAAACAATGGTTGAATAAATACCAGACAACATCACACATGATAGGACAAGGTGACTACAAAATTCTGGTTAGTCCGTCAGTTAGATTAGAAAAAAATATTGTACATGTATTTTTTTATTTATTTGTCAAACAAACATTGACGAAGATACAATGCATTCAAGTTGCGCGTGACGTCACACTTTCGTAATTTTTTTTCTAAATAGAGACGTCGCAAGCCCCCACTCAAAAACTTCGATGCTCGTTATCTTGCTGATTTTTGTTAATTTGATAAAGCGAAAAATATGTGTCTAGTATTTTTGTATAATCTAACTGACGGACTAAATAGAATTAGAGTTGTTTAATGCAGTCATCATCCCTATTACCTGATTCCGATTTGACTAGTTTAAGCACTTGGGTTACGGATATCAGAATCGACAGTAGTATCATAAAATATATACTTAATAAATATTGGATATTAACACCCAGACACAGAACAAAGTATTCATCAGACGAAAGTTTGTCCTGGGCGGGGATCGAACCTACCTCTATTGGTATAGGACAGGATCACTATTTTTGGGTAGGTATTTGAGGCCAGCTCTCCTAGGAGAAGTCCAGTAACGTCGCACCACTTCGCCTTACTTTAGCTATAATGGCCAAAACTAAAGTTCAAGGGTTTCCTCACCTCGGCATCCTCGACGTAGGCGGTGACAGGTTCGGCCAGCTCCGCGGCCGGCCGGCCCTGCAGACTCGGGTACACGAAGTGACGGCACAGCCGCTGGTCACCGATCACGCACGGCTTGTCCACCACCTTGGTCAGCACTGTGGCCTCGTAGTACGCTTCTGGTATCAGCACGAAGTAATCCTGAGAGCAGGGCAAAGATATTAATATTATAAATTTAAAATTTGGCGGTTTTCTAAATTTTTTTCAAATTTTTCATCTAAGTCAACTTAATTTCATTTTGAATGTGGTTTTAAGTGATTATGACGCTTGGAAAAGGAGTACTGGCGACTTCAATGACGCTGGATTTCAATCCCTAATAGAGATTATACTGGATGAACCAACCCAGCTGGGTCCAAAACATTTGTAGCTCTGCTAGATCCAGTTGCTGGATCCAACAAAAGCCACTGGATTGCAATCCCTTGATAGGTAGTACGTTTACTCACAATCATGACTTCCTTGGTGGTCTTGATGGTGACTGTCCAGTTGCCGGGGTTCATCACGAAAGGCGAGGGCGCGATGCCCTTTTCGCCCGCAACGGTCACCAGTTGGGGCTCCGTTGTAGGCTTCAGCAGTACACTGAACCTGGTAACAAAGTAAATATATATGAAATATTTGTAATTAGCGCTAGGTATATAAATACTGCGACAAAATATTAGTTTTTTATTCGGGTCCAATCATGTGGAATTCACAATTACAAAGAATTTATTCCTCGATCTCACAATAAAATTATGAACATTTTCCCTGGTTAAAAAGTGTCAGCAAGAAGGTACAGCCCCAGAGCCGTCCTTTTTCTATTAATATCTGTGGTACTGGCCATTGGTGCCATTGTTTTTGTTTCATCCCAATTAAAGTTTTATTTTATTTATTGCGGTATTAATTAATGGTCAAATCAAAGCAATTTTAAAAATGTGAAGTGAAATACGTTTTCCTAAACTTAAGAAACTAACTTAAAAAAGTACGTTCTTAGTAGGATCCGTCCTACGTTCTTTTTTAAGGTACAAAATGTTGGCGTACAAAAATTTATGCCCAATCGCCCTTGTAGATTAAGCGTAATAGGTAAAGCAAAAAACAGACAGAGTTGCTTACTTCTGCTGCGTGTCGACGACGCTCTCCGGGGTGACCACGATGGAAGCGATGACCGGGTCGCGCAGCGGGTTCGCGTACTTGACCACCATGCGGTAGAGGGAGGACTTCGAGATGTGCACGATGTTGATCACCTCATTCTGTAGACGGGAATGTGGTATTGGATTAGATTTGAAAAAAGGTTCTGAATGTAGTAGGGAGCAGGCGGGAGGCAGAATGGCAACTGGTGTACGTAACTAAGTAATTGTTACCATTTTGTTTACATTGCACTCACAGTTATTAACGCTGACTCTTGAATTCAGTCTGAATAGATTTGCTAACACTCAGAACAGCGCTTTCATGAGTATCTTAGGAAAACTTGATCTTTGTTGCGCTAGTAGACGACCAGATTGCGTGTTTTTTTGTTTATTCTCTGATTACTACAATACAGTGTACAATTTAGTGGTGCAAGGTGGAAAGTGCCGGTAACGGCACCGCCCAGCCTGTCAACTCGTTGCAGTTGTTGTCGGTAGAGATCTTCAATCAGCTACATAAATAGATAATTTTCATTCAAATATACTAACCATTTGCGACGCGAGCACCCTACAGACCATAAACCATTCCACAAGTAACCAATAGAAGACTTCCGACTGTTCCGATTACGTTGTATATCAAAATAGCAAGAATCAGGCATGACGAGTGTAAGTACCTGTAGCGACGAGAAGACCACGTATCCCTTCCACGAGTACCCCGGGAAGGCATCGTCGCTGTTCCGGTAGCGCACCGGGCCGGACTGCGTGAGCCCCTCCTCCACCTCGTACTGGAACTGGTGCAGGGTGGGGAAGTAGTGCGCGCGGATGGGCCGGTCGCAGCGCCGGCCCTCGACGCGCGAGTGGCACCGGCATTGCCCGGTCAACTTGTGGCAGTTGTTGTCGATCGAACCGCCGATGTCGCAGTCGCATTCTGTAATGTGACGTCACGTGTAGTGTTGCATTCTGATACTATGACTCAGTTCAATAGTAATACAGTAATGCAACGACATCAAACGCGATTTTTAACTTTTCAAAATGAAGCAAATTGCTACAAATTTATAGTTAGTACTAGATATTAATTTATGTAAAAAACTACATAACTAATGCCAAACATAAAAAGCTATATTTATTGCTTTCAAATAAATATATATTTTTTTAGTAAAGTGTATAAAAATTAATACCCACAAAGGATTTTAAGAGTTACAGTATTTCCATACAAAATACGTGTAGGAGATTTTAAACACTACGGCGATTTTGATTTGTACTATATAGATTCCTTAGTGGCACTATGCCGTTTCCACAAAAACAATTTAATTCGACAATGGTGCATAGTTTAATATAGTCACAACCGAAATACGTGTTAACAAAAGGTAAAACAGTATCGCAAACTTTCAATGATCACGTTTGAATTGAACGATCACGGCACAGGCAGATTGAATAATAAGCAAGTCCTTCAGAGAGGACGGGTGCAGCGAGCGACAATTTGCGTCTATCGTCATCGGTGTAATTTAGTACCTACACCTATACAATGTAGACATAGTTTTATACAAAATGTATAAGTGATTTCACGCTGCTTTTGTACACTTTCAAGGATATGGGTAAGTAGAATGATACTGGGACTCACCAGGTTAATTATAGGTGAAGAATATATATTGTAAGTAGGTATACCACTTGGTCTTTAAAAAACAATCCATCGAAAGGTTGAAACGGAGGTTGCACGGTGGAAACGGTCCACTTGTAAGTTGCTTTCAAAGTAAACAAACTTAGTTGCAAAGATAAACTTCCTTAATTTCCATAAATACCTGCCTAAAATCTGTATCCATTTCAATCTGTATAACTGTCCATATCACAATAATTATATGTACGTCGTCATACTAGGTAACAACACTCTTGTTGCCAAATATATTATATAAAGATACTACTATTAAAGATAGGATACTCGCGCTATATACATACATACATACTTCAAGAAAAATATTCAGAAACTACAAGAAATCTATTCGAACATTACCAAATAAACTACTAACTAACATGTCTACTAGACAGCGACACTTATTAATATATTCTAGCTTGTTGGTTAAAATAATACACTCGTGTAGTTGGCTACTAGGTCATAATAGTAGAGATTTAAAACAATCTTATATACTTATAATTACAACGGCAAATCCTGTCATATAAGACAAGTTCAGTATCTACTACTACTATTGTACAAACATTATCAGCATATCCTTGTTGTAAAAGTGTATAGCACTTTAAGAGCACATATAAACTTCTTGTTGAGTCTACATCACGCATAGCGTGCAGCGGTTCAAATAGGCAATATAAGTCGGTACATATTTACACCCGAAGAAATCGTTAATCTAGCTTCTGTCAACAACACGATAATCGGACAGCGGTTCGATTATACGATGGTGCCGATCGAGGTGTACCGTTAAATGGTTTTGTTTTCCTTTCTAGCTTGTAAACTTGCTTGCTGCTGCAACAGACCTATTTCGTCTCAATTAGGCGATAGTACTGAACTAATCTGATCTATCTTAACGCCAATTCCCAGGTGGGGTAATCAGAGAACCGAGTGCTACTACGCGATCCTTCTAGCTTAACACCAATTCGCTATCACCTGGTGGGAAGGCGGAACCGAAGCTATACGGTCCTCACACGCCTTGCCTCTACTCATACGGACCTGTGCATCCAAAGACGTTGTTGCTCTCGAGCTGGTAGAAGCCGTCCTGGCACTGGTCGCACTGCCGCTCGCCGACGTGCATCTTGCACATGCACTGGCCGCTGCGCGTGTTGCAGGCGCCGAGGCCGCCAAGCGTGCCCGCCAGGTGACAACCGCATTCTGAAAAATGTAATAAGCTCTCATGAGTATCAGTGGGTAAATACTGGGACCATGCGCAGTAGGGATCTTTCGCCGTCATTTCAATGTGATAAAAAAAAATCTAGCACTGTACTTTATTGTGAAATCCAAATAATATATGATATAAATAAATAAATAAAAACCTCTGCAAATAATCATACGCTAAGAGGACGTTAAGTTACCATCAAGTAAGCTGTAAGCTTGCTTGCTAACTTTAGCAGTGAAAATAAATGAATGAAGACCTTGACATTCGATTTGAGCCAAGTAAGCTGTACCTAGACTTATTTTTCGGCATTGCTCTTTATGGTACTGATCAGCAGGGCCGTCTTTAAGCTATTGGGGGCCCTGGGCACATTCAAATTCAAATTCAAATATTTATTTAAACAGGCATTAAAGCAGGTTACATTAGGAAAGCAATAGGATTTTCGGTAAGAAACATTGATGATCCATTGAAAAAATATTTGACTACGGGGGCCCTCTAGCATTCAGGGGTCTGCTGATCAGAAAAATGAGTACTTGGCATTGTCACTTTTTGATAGTAGAAATGTATTAAAGTTATTATCATGTTGTATTATAAATAATGACTTTAAATATATATGATTACAATAAAAATAAGACATAATAAAAGCTCGACACCTTCAAAAGTTTCGACGCTACACTAAAAAGATGCTCAATCACCCATATTTTCATATACTTTACAGTATATACATATACACTGTTCCTGTTCTAATTAAATTAATGTCGATTGATTTCAATGTTAATATCACTGTGTGACTGTGTGGAAATGGGTGAAGTATATTACTGTACAACAACAATTAAAAAATAATACCTTCGCTCGAAAAAGACGCGAATAGACACAATAAAAACTAAACGCAGCACACCAACATCAACATAAAACGTAAACAAACGTTAACTTGCAACATCAAAACGCCACATAAAAACATAACGTTAGCTATAACTATAGCATACGTGTCATCATTTCTAGGAGTAAACTTGAGCCTACGGTCCGTTCTGGTCTGGAGCGTAGCCCCAAGCCTACTAACGCGCTCCGCAGGCTGGCTGCGGCGGCAGACCTCGCAGACGACGAAGGGTCGCACCCCACAGCTGCCGAGCTCTCCCGACCGGAGAAGCATCTGCGCATGTTCCGGCGAGGTTATGACGCAGCGAGGCAACTCCGAACGAGACTTGCCATGCCATTTATGGCAGCTATGAGCCCGTCAAGCGAGATTCTATGTCTCTTCATACACCATCAGGCCTTAAAAGTAACTTGATGATATTCAGGAATAAATCATACCTATAAAACCATTTCTCTGCACGATAACAGTCGAGAGGTCAATGGATGGAGTGATTCGTCAACCTAATTGGTTTCGATGTAGAAGAACTGATGACGACATTATTATCATCATCCTAGCGTTATGTCCTGTGCGTAGACAGGGTCCGCTTAGACCATAATCCAGGATTTAGCGAGTCTGGTAATTGCATTAAAGCGACTGCCAGTCTGACTTTGGCAACCCTAAGATAGGGGAACTAGACAATTTTTGGTTCATCGTTACAAATCCAAAGTTGTTTGAATTTGCAGGTTTAATCACGATGTTTTCCCTCACCGCCGAGCTAGTGGTATAAATACGTACATAGATCTGAAAAATCCAGAGGTACGTGCTTGTTTGTTGATCCCTCGGTTATGAGACACGTGTCCTTACTATTGAGCTATCACGCCGCTCCACTGATGACGATACTAATAAACAGATATTTATTTTGCTGTAATGGCATTAAAGATTTTTAAAGAATGCATAATACCATATACACTATCTTATAGTTTCAATAAATACATTATACAATACCGTATAAGCATCCTATGCGGAAGCAAGAAAGTCGATAAAATTGCACCAATATATTTTCTGAACGTGTAAGCAGTAGTAACGGGTTCGTCACTGTTGTCTTTTTCTGTACCATGGCATATAAACAACGATAGCGCGATCAAAAAGGGTAAGTGTCATCTAGGGACAGATTTGGGGAACCTAGGTCTGGCCGGTGGTTATATTCACGTCAGTATTCTGCAACTACAATAGGAAGCGGCGTGGTTTTGGGTTATCATTATCAACAAGTGTATGCTCTTTATATAATTGATATATAAAGAGGTAAGACGATTTTTAAATAAGTAACAATGAGACACCTTGCGAGCTCTGGAGAACAATATGTTTATCATATGTACATACTTCAATCCTTAAAGATAAAACACGTGTGGCGATTTTAACGATTTTTATGTCAATCGATTTATTTTAATCCTTCACGTAACACGAATGAAGTGAAAATAAAAGACGCGCAAAGTATAGTATTTAGTATGATAGTTAGTTTAGTTTTATGACACAAGAGGTATATAGATAGATATATTCTTTATAGCACGAAAAACATAATATATTTTTAAACAAGCGGTATATTGCTTAATTTAAAAATAAATTCCTGCTAGTTTTGATGACTGCAGTTAGGAGAATGTGCCGCATTGCCGCACGTAGTAAAATATAGCACGTATCGCACGTACGAGATATAACATGATCAAGCATTTACTAACAGATAGAGTGATATATAAACTGTAATACAACGTTAAATAAATCAGTCATCTTCAGTTACCTACAGACATCTATTAACCTTTGTCTCATTCCACGACAGTCCCATACGCGGTGATATTGGCGGCGAACCCGACGTGCTGGGGTAGTTGAGACTTATACCAACTGTTGTCTCAATTACCCCAGTCCTATATACCCGGTTAAAGAGAACATGCAAATCCTTATACAACCAACTGGCGTGGTGTTGCGGCCGGTGCTCGTCCGCAGTGCCTCCGCCAGTTGGACCTCCGTAGCGCGTGCGGAGGGGCGCCATGTGCGCAGTACTATGTGCGGACAGCTCCCACGTAGTGTCTTCGTCAGATTGGCATCTTCCTATGGCCTACATACGTACGTCCTCATCTTCTTAGTACTTAAGTATTGTCGTTTCAGATCTACGCTAGGTTCTGTCTGCAAATTCGGTCTTATATGTAAATCATTCAATAATACCAGGTCGTGTATAGAATTCCTTAAAAAAAATTATCTTTTTAACCTTCAAAAAAAAGGAGGAAGTTCTCAATTCGACTTTCTTTTTTTTTTTAATTTTTTAGGGTCTAAACTTTAACAGTAACAAATTTCACCTAAGTTACTAAAGCGAGCCGTGAGAAACAGCCGGACAGATAAATATATATCCTATAAAATCAAATAACAAACTTTGTACGATTTTCTTTAAAGAAAATTACGTTTTCTGTATTAAATTTCGCAAAATTAAAGTTCATAATATTCTTTTATTGAAATCTAATTTTTTTATACAAATTCCAGGATGTTGACATATTAGGGCCCACCGAAGGGCTCAGCAAATATTAAAAAGTTCAGTTCCTACCTCGTCAAGTCCCTATAAACTCTCTAACACTAGCTCACGGATAATGGGTATTAATTAAATGCACGTTCAGCTTATGAATCCTGAAATACTGTATAGTGACGTAAAAAAGGATCTACATTAACAAGCACGTATAACTATGACATATTTGTCATTATAACGATTTGCATTAGGTGCGAGGTAGCCACACGAGATCAATAATAAATAATAATAATAATAAATATCCGACTACATCACATACATTGATCTGACTCCGAAGTAAGTAGCTTAAGCACTTGTGTTACGGATATCAGAATCAACAGTGGTATTACAAATATATACTTAAATATTGGATATAAACACCCAGACACAGAACAAACACAAGTATTCATCATACGAATGTTTGTCCTGGGTGGGAATCGAACCCACAACTCTTGGCGCATGGGGTAGGGTCACTACCGAATGCGCCATCGAGCCAGTCAAATGAATCTAGACTTCAAATTGACATTCATAAATTGAGTATTAAAATGCATTTGCTTCTTTGTAATTTCACGGTTGCCTGTCTGGATGCATCGGGGACAATTCATATTATAGTACTAAAGCATAGCTATAAGATCATCGTAGCCTTTTGTGACTTGTAATCCTGAAGTTGTCTGCTTGCCATTCCTGACTGATAATGGCAACTAGGCGTCCTGAGGGAACTTCATACTTATTAATACGAATTCAAACACAACATTTTAGATCTTATGTGTAGTAATAAAGTTTAAAATGTTCGACTACAAGCACTTTTGCCAAATTTGAACTTTGCCGCTTTCGAATAGTTCGGGATAATCGATACGTGTGGATATTGAATCTAGACTTAAATGTTGAAAAAGTACAGTTCATAAATGTCTGTTTGTGCATGAAAAGTACTGTTTAGTTGTCAGTCCGGACGATTCGAAGAGGACAATGCGCAAGCGCGAATGTAGGAATTTAGATTGTGGGTTTAAGTTCGTATGGGCCAGGGTCCAGGTTTGGTTGCACGGGGCGATTTGTGGAACGGTGGCGGGGATGAGCGCGCGGATGACAGCGCGTTGGAAGGACCAGCAGTTGAGAGCGTCAGAAAACGCAGGCCTAAGCGGAGGACCGGTCTCTCCTTAGGTCCGCGTTTTTAGACCAAAATACACTGAGCACCCTCAATTGGTACTGAGGCACCGCTGCTGCGGTAGCTGTGTGTGTGGCAGTATCCGTTGATGAATGGATGGTTGCTATTATTTTAGTCTCGTTATGATCGATTTTGTGTACGTTATTTTTTTTATTATGTGATTATTTTTTTGGTACGATTTCACTTTTTATAAGTCTGAGTTATTTATTTTTCATATTTAGATTTTTTTCTGCAATGCATTTATTTAAAATTTATTTAATACAAATTCGGACTTAATTTACCTTAACATTTTAGGCTATTGGCTATTTATAGTTTTGTCCATTTCACCTAAGATGAGTTCCGTGATACTTTAAATTTGACGTTATAGTTATTCATTCGTATGACAACCATTCGATATTTTTTTAATTTGGTAAAAAGTTTTATGGCAGTTAAATCGAATTTTTTATTTATTTTATTTTAAATCCTGATTAAAATGAAAACTATTACAAAATTATTCTCACGTAAATAATATGCAGATATGTCTTAAGCGCACGCGATTGGAAGAGTCGGAGTCATCCAAATAATTTGTTTTGGTTTGTGACTCGGGGGACACTACTGCGTTGTCATAGGGTTCGGTTTTTAGGTAATAAAAAAAAAATCATGAAAATAATAGATTTTCCTCATTCTTATTTTTTCTCGCATAATGTCTACTGTAACTTATTTCTACAACCATTAATCAATACAGACTTTCAGTTACTCGATTAAAAAACATCTAATAATATTATCTGGGTTGCCTTGGGTATATAACTCAAAAACAAAGCTAAGAAGACCAGGTGTCATATTCTTCAATTCCTCATGTACCAGTCGAGAAGTTAGAACTTATAAATACATCAAGAGCATATATAAGACCAAAGCTAATAGATTTATTTAGAATAAAATAATTCGACAAAAAAAATTCATAACATCACGCCCTTAATGCCCGAAGGGGTAGGCGGAGTCAAAGGGGCAACAGGCCCCTTTAGCCACACTCAGCAAGAAACATAACGTTGATTTTAAGATGATTGTTTATGAAGATCTTAGCTTTGTCTGGCTAATATACTACTCTTATGTTTATTTTATAGAATTAGGGTTTATAAACAGAAGCCAATCTGTGACTACAGTATCTAAAATTATATGTCTATCACTTAGATTTTTTTTTTATATTTATTATGTTACAACTAACTTTGTAAATGCAACAGAGGGACTAAAGTCGTGTCTGAAACCGAGACGAAAATGTTCGCATTCGTCCTGGTGATTGGTCCGACTGGCGGCTACATTCACTGCACATGCACTCAGCACTGCGATTATAGTGATAAGCGGAGCGGATCACCAAGCTGGCATATTATGATTATATATGATTAAACTGTAATTGTATTAGGTTTAATTTAATAATTTATGCATCTTAATTTAGTATAACTGCATGTCTGCTCATTATGAATTCCTATATCGCCCTTATGTTTTATGAATATATGTATATATCGCTTACATGTTTCAATCTCACAGATAAAATTTTTTTAGAACCCTGTTAGTATAATGCGGTTTCTGTGAACTGCATCAACTGAATTACCGACTTCATGGAACCTTTAAGAAAGGATTAATTAAATAAAATATCGACGAGAAGCACCTCTAGCTTTTTTATTATTTTGAAGATCCGCATAAAGATTGGTTTGGTTAATTTTTACCTTAAATAAAGTTTAGGTGCATATGAAAATGAACTAAGGATTGTTGATCACAACGTTGCAGACGTAACTTCAGGATATTTTATTAAAAAATGTAATAACGGCGTCGCCCCAGCACCATGGCCCACGCCATATCTCTGGGCGCCAGTACGCACGCGCGACGTCTTCCTGGTCGCGTATCCCGGTGGCTTGCTGCCAGTAAGCTCGCATCTGAGCTCCACTGAACAGCTGGGGCTTAGTTCCGAGTTTACTACAAAGAGCTGACACTCGCCGAGGGGCACCCATGGAGTGCAACTCGGATGAGCATGCACTATGAATGCCAGCCGCTTTAATGCGTCGCCGCCTTATACACATTACATTTGGAACAAATCTTGAACGCAAAAGCTCTTCTCCGCCCTTTGGAGGCAAGGGAACCTAACTTGTGCAGCATGGTTCCCTGTCCCTAACGGGCATACTAATGCTTGAGCGTATACAACCGACTTGCGGGGCATTGCGGACGATGCACGGTCCCCATTGTCTTCGCAAGCTGGGCCTTCGTAGCGCGGAGGGTCGCTACGTACGTAGTACTATGTACGGGCGATCTAGGTATAATTGTTACCTAGATAGGCATATTTTTCGTGATAGCGTGGATCTCTGTGAGCTTTAACTATCATCGTATGACGAATAAAAGATATGTCAAGATTTTTCCCTATAAAACCTCTACTTTACCCAGCTGCATAAGGCAAATCGGTCGTGATTCACAGCATCCAATTTATCATCAACAATACTGCGGACTCCTCATAAGAAGGTCATACGTGTACAAATACATGCGTATATAGTGTGTCCGGCCATTGGTGTCGTAGCTTTTAATGACTAAAATAAAATCATTTTTATCGACAAATTTTGCCTGTTACGTCATTTTATTTTTAATAATATTGAGAGATTATATTGGATTGATTTTATCAACTATCCAGTATGAAATGTGTGTGTTTATTATACATGCACAAAGTGAAATCAATAGTGACCCCCTAATAAGCTAAACAATGTAAATTAACTCAAAATAGGCAAATCGTCGATACAATTAATCATATATTATGTCATGAAAGTCTCCACCACAGAGACCGGACACAACGTGCACACGCAGGTCCAACTACAGATCCGCAAGCGCGACGCGGTGCCAGCACCAGCGCCACGCCTGCAGACCTGCTGGGTTACATTCAACAGTTTTAGGAGTCAAATAGGGCCTAGTCACAAGCGAGTGTTCTGTGTGACTCGGCCTACTTGACTGATTCTCTGCAACATTCGATTTACCAACTTGCATCCCCTATCCCCACCACGCATGCGCAACAATGAGGGCTGAGCCTTTAACCCTTTAAATCGGCAACGGCACAATTAAACTATGCAACGCGCGATTATAGACCTTAAATTAAGACCAGTAAGTTAAAGTTTAAAATGGCCGTTGCGTACGGACGCACCGTTATTCGAGGTGATAAGTGTGGAATATCATAAATACAATTGCGAATCTTAATACTGATGATTTAAAGCCCAGTGCATGTGCATAATTTTCGTGTCAGTCATCCGGCGCGGCGGAACGACAACTTGGAAACATCGCAGTCGCACCGGCGCAGCTTATGCAAGCCTTATTGCTAAGATCTAAAAGTCTAGATTCAGTGCAACTTTATGGCGTCCATAGACAAATTCGGACCGGCAACTTTTAAAATTTGCAGGCATGCGTACATCGTTCAAGCTGAATCTACGCGCCACAGAATATGATTTGAATTTTTGTTATTTTTACTCGAGATTCTGATGGGAGAAGCGTGTATACCATAAAGAATAAACGTTTAGGGTTTAGATACAGTATTGATTATACGTATCCTGCATTAAGCGATATAATGAATATTGGACTCTAATGAATTATGTATGTACATAATGACGCAAACGCACGCGTAACGTAGCCGTGATGAATACAAAGGGTATTATATATGGGGAAGGTATATACAAGGGGCCCACTCTCTATCCAATCCCGTAACACGTTAGAAATAGAATTGATCATCTAATGTAGTGTGTGGGTCGGACCCCCGACAGCAAAGCGCATTTAGTAAATAGACAAGGCGTAGCATTTGGTTCTATAAACGAATCACTATACCATATCCAGTATACATTTCGACTCACCGCAAGGGTAATTTTAATTACGATGCCAAAATGTTTATTGCATGGGGTCCGTAACGAGTTTTATGGACGTCTGAGGGGTTCCTATTCAAAGCTGAAAACCTGTATAAATAATAGCCACAGCTGGGCGTCTCGATTAGCTTTTATTTCGATGTGCATTTATCAATGCAGTGCATTATGTTATCACTATATATTATAGGATAATTTGTCTGCAAATTGGCATTACCGAATAAAATTAATCTATACAAATCAAAGTTACAGACGGGCCTGAGACCCTGTCTTAATTGGACATAATATCATCAATTACCACGATGGTTGCAGTCTGCTGTGGGAATCGATAGCCCACTTAAGGACAAGCCATTCTTCGCGCTTAACAAGACTGTAACGAACGAAAAGACTCATTGTAGTGCCCTTAAGCGACTGATTGCGCTACTATACAAATATCAATGCCATGCCACGAGTTATAATGATAACGTAACAACAACATAATCGCCTCAGCTCATAAACTTCATCCAAATATAATTTATCCAAAAAAATATTTAACATTGCAATGTGTTGCAATTGTGGGAAGCAATGTTGTAAGTAAGTGTATTTGTATGAGTGCAATCAAACTTATTCACATCTTATCAGTGCGACTGAGATCAACTGACTGGTTCCTTATCGGCTGGGTGAGGGCGGAAAAAGGGGCCAAGTGGAATTAATTAATGCTCGTAGACATCTGAAGTTGAATCATAAAAAACACACAAATATGGACTTTATGAAGCCTCCGATAGAACTCTCATTTAATAAGCCTTAATGCAATGACAGCGTCACGTTGTAGCATTTGCATAGGGTGCGAGTGGACCGCGACCGAGTGGACGAGCAATGAATCTAGACTTTAAACTGGCAGCAATAAAGTGGGTTATAAGGTGCAATTGCATCTTTGAAATTGGTTAGTTGCGTGTCTGAATGAGATTGGTTACAATTGATTTTGTAGCATTTAAGGTAATAGAAATAAGGTTCCCGTTTTCAGACTTTCGAATGTTCAAGTTGTCAGTCTGATATTCCTGGCGGACGAATAGCGTTCAGGCGTCCCGTAGGAACTTCGCACTTGTTTTGGATAATCAATAAATATGATATTGAATCTAGACTGCAATTGAGAAGGAATAAGGTTCAACTGTCAGTATGTTTACTAAAAATATTGTGTGGTTGTCGGTCCGGAAAACTGGGACTGGTCAATACGCATGCGTAAAAAACTGAAATCAAGATTCTGGACCTAAGTTCGAATAGACCATGGTCTAGGTTCAATTGCAGGCCACCAGGCGGTTCGTGGAGCGGCGCACCGCGGCGCTTATATAAGGCCGGAGCCGCAGTACGAGCGGCAGAAGATGCGGACCCAAGTAGAGGAATGGTCTCTCCTTAGGTCCGCATTTTTTGCCTAAAATACACTGAGCACCCTCAACTGGTATTGAGGCGCCGCTACCGCAGTAGTAGCTGGGTGGCGATATCTGTTGATGAATGGATGGATGGAGGCTTTTATTGCAGTCTCATTGTGATCAGTTTTTGGGTTATTTTTAGATTTTGTTTATTTATTTTTTGGTGCGATTATTTCTTTTATTTCCATATTTACGTATTTTTCTTGCAATGCATTAACTTAATTTATTTCTTATTAATTATAATTTAATTCACTTATCCAGTTTATATTTACAATTTTGAATAAATATTTCGATAGGTAGGACAATAATTAGATACATTGAACATTATTTTTCTTCAGTTGTTTTGGGTAGGTATATAAAAAGCTGAACATAACTTAAGAAAAATAAAGATTTTACTTTAATTTCTCTCTAGTGATTTAATTTATAATAATATTAAAAAACTATAAATTTACACAAATATAATGTTATTTATACATATATTATTTCAAATATAATAAATTATTGATACATTTTATTGTGTATTAACTTTTTTATCATTAGTAAAATAGGAATTAATTACATTTATAATTTATTTCATTAAAATTTTATTCATTTTCCTATGAGAATAAAATATAAAAATTATGTTATGACAATTGATTTGATGAATAATAAAAGCATGCAACATTTCATAAAAAAAATTAACCGGCCCATGTCTGCCTCATCTTAGCTGGTATTCCAGCTGAGCTGTCAAATGTTTGAGCCCAACAAAGGCAATCTGTTTTGGTCTGCCCTAATCAAGACAGATTGGCTTTGTGACGCTCCGGCAGCGTGCACCGAGGGTCCTAGCCGGAAAGGGTTGCACTGCGCAGACTCAGGAGCCCGCTCGGTGCATCCCGCTTATGGTCACCCATGACACGTCCACCATACGCCTCATTTGTAAACTAGGCAACACTATTCTCCTCACCAAACAATCATACTATTTATTAATCATACAATTTGAATGTAAGTAGCTCAATTCCATCACCAAAGAAATCACAACAACTATTTATTTGCTCTTTAGCGGAATCGAACCCAATGCGTACGACATCAAATGCGCTAATGGTCTATGAAAACGGGCCTAAAGATAAAATGAATAATTCCTGTCGTTGGTAAATAGGTACCAAATCAGACTTTAGTATTATATAGTGTAAATCATGTAAATACTGATGAAGTCAAGTACATCACCAGTAATGAATTCAAGTAGGTATATAGCGACAATTAAAATTTTGAATCGTGAATAAACGGCATGTATAATGAGGAGAAGCATCTCCTCATTATACATGCCGTTTATTCACACATGTGAATGTGTGTTGCATTTACAACAGCAGTTGTAAATGCAACACACATTCACATTCATTAAATCAATACTAATGCTAATATTATAAAGCTGACAGTTTGTTTGTTTGCTTGGACGCGCTAATCTCAGGAACTACTGGTCCAGTCCAGTTCACTGTTAGATAGCCTGTTTATCGAGGAAAGCTCTATAACATTAAAGCGGGTGAAACCGCAGGCACAGCTACTTAATAATAAAATGGGAAATTTTTAAAACGATGAATGTTTATAATTAATGTAAAAGAACCCGGCGCGGCGCTAAACGAGGGTCCTCATAATAGGCATTCATCACAACGAGGTCACATCCATTACTATACATTAGAAATTGCGAGAATAATAGTTTCGAATACTAAAATACACTCGACCGCCAGTAAACCGCTAGTGTTTTAAATTAGGTCTTTTACCTAAAATATTTGTGTGCCTGCCAAAAATGCGGGACGAAACAGTGATTATGTTCTTTTAGATTGCTGCTAAGAAAAAATATTTTTTTTATTGATTTAGAATGTTTCGTAATAAACTTTCCCATCGCCACCTACTATTTACACTGCCATATAGTTTTATGAGTATTGTTAAAAGCCCAGGGTGCCCAGGGCATGGGTGCCGTTAGTGGAACACACTTTGCATTTGATCGAATGATGAACTGAACGGAACGAATGAGTTTCGCCAAATCGAACGAATGAACGAAGTAAACTTCGTGCCTGCATTCGGGATGGTAGCAGGCTGTGTCCATAGTCATAAGAGGAGCGGATAGTGGATGTTTCACGCGAGCGGGTGAATAATACTTTGTTCCAGTTAAATAACCAGTTTATAATACTTGTTTCATCACAGGCATAAGAATCATAAAAAGTGGCTGTTTGATAAGTATCGGCTATATAATTCAATTATATCATGAGTTTCTACTAATTAAACTTGGTAAAACCAATAACTCTATTTCATTTTTTATAGAAGAATATAATATAATTCTAGAAGTGTTGGCGCTGTGATTTATATAATCAGTTCGCGCATTTTTAATATGCTTTGAAATATATTTGCTACCGTTGTCGTTTAAAATATACAAGTCTCAAACTATTCCATTTGATGATAAGTAAATGAATTATACCGATAATCGAGGGGAGTTTGTTAATCGCTTTCGCCTATGGACAAGTCGCTGCCATTTCACTGAAGAGAACACAGGGATTGGCTATTCCAGACCGAACGGTCGGGTGCTATCCCCACCGCCCAAGCGAGCTAGGGACCTCGATGCATCGCTTGCAAGCATCAGAAGATGCGGATCTAAGGTGGTGAATACTCATCTTAGATCCGCATTTTTACCCCAAAATACACAGAGCAAACCATGGCTTTGGGCCTGACCAGAGTCCGCATGTACCTAAACGGGCATGCTATGACTTTGAGTATTCCCTGAGCCATATCATGCTTTCCACCGGACAGTGTTTTCCGCACGTTTAATTTAGGTGTGGTTTTTTATATATTTTTAGTCGTGTTTTTTATATATATTTTTAGAAGTGTTATTATCGGTTATATGTTCAACACGTAAGTACGGTGTTTGATTTATCTTTAGGGAGGTAGCGTATTTTATTTAAATTTTGCAGGTATATATTTTTTTTTATATTTTTTTTATCATACCTATTTATTTTTTTCTTGCGAATAAACTGAAATTGTGAAGTTATTAATTTTATTTTTGAAATATTAATTGTTGTGTTATTATTGCCATAATTCAGCTGTGGTTATCTAAAAAATGACTAACACAGCCGGGCAGATTTATAATCACATTTTGATAAATTTGTCACGAACTTTATTCTGTTAAAATTTGTAATACTTACATATATTTTTAAATATTGGCACAGACAATAAAAATGTATTATTCGTTAAAATTTAGAAAAATTCATCTAGTTACATACATACATACATAACATCACGCCCATGATCCCCGAAGGGGATCTAGTACGATCCCATCTAGTTACTTTTATATTATATGAAATCTACTTTATTATTTTATTTTTTACGTACATCGTATAATTTTTCATTTAGATAATATTATTTCAATACAAATAAAATAGGTACTTTAGTGGCGTGAAGTTTAGTTAGCTATTTAGGGTACTTTTATAACTAAGACCTGTAAAAATAGCAGTAAGTGTAGATTAATAAATAAATAAAATAAAATAATAATAACTACATATTATCGGTTTTTAAATATTCGTCTTTTTACTACACTACATTTTAAATACACACACAAACACTCTACACGATCACCATGACGATGCGTATGTTATATTGATGGATAAAAATAAATGCAGATAATGGCTGAAGTATGGTAATGTTGTGCTGAATATTTGGTAAGTATACAACACGTAAGTATAATAATAAATGCCTTTAAGAGTGTAAGACTGATCAAAGAAACATTTTAATATACATTTATTGATAAAAAAAATTTAACGTTACCCGGAAATGATTGTTGGAAAGTAAAACTTATTGGTATTGAAAATATGTATCTGTTTCCTATTTTTTAAATAAATACCTGGATTCTGATTTTAGAATACATCAAATAATTGTTAAATAAATTTTATTGCTAACTTGTTCAAAATTAAATATTTAATAATAATCACATCTGCCTACCCCGCTAGGGAAGTGGCGTGAAGTTTAGTTAATTAAATACATTAATCATAATGCTTAGTAAAGTTATTTTTAGTTAATGCTTAACCATTCACCGACTTATTTAACTTATATCCTAAGGAATTAACTTAAAGGATTTTAGAAAATGAGTACCAAATTATTTTTCATTTTCTATACAAAAGTCAATCGTCGATCCGAGCTGATTGGCTATTTATATGAAAAAAATATATATATTGCAAATTTTCTATAATCCTTTAAATCGGTTCCATAGAATTAATGAGTTAAATAAGTAGTAAGAGGTTTCGCATATATTAAAAATAACCTTGTATATCTACAAAAATAAAATTTAGCGAAATCTTTCAAACTTTGTAATAAATTATGAAATTATTTTTTAGGAATTATGTCAAAACGAAATAATACCTCTTTATTGATACGTATATTAAAAAAAGAACCAGAGCTTATCACCTTTCTTAGGATTTGTTGCACTTCTAATTAAAAACAAAATAGTGAATTTTAAATCAATTTTAATTATTTATGGTAGGTACTATTATTAAAATAGCAACATAACAAAGTATACAATGTATATGTCATTCATGCACATAAGCATATACTTGTATCTACAATGTTTGGGTACTCTTTGTTATGTGGTCAAATTGAAAATTTGTATCAATTTCGTCTCACTGAACGTCAAACGTAATTATGAGCTGATGTCATAATCGTAGTTTAATATACACATTTTGTACTTGAAATTAAAAAATAAATTAATTGTACCTAGTTGTATGTTGCTAGCTGAACGATATCAAGTTATTTCAAAGACGCAAAAAATGGTATCTATTGATGGATGTTTATTACTAATTTACGCAAAAACTAAAGAAAGGTTTACGATGGCACTTTACAGGTGTATATATATATATATATATATATATATATATATATAAATAAAATGAAATAAAAACGATTTTTTTTTATTTTCACAATATTCCATCTAACCTAGCCCATTGTCTCATGTTGGTCTGGCACTTAAAAATAATGAGCCAACTGTGGTTATTGCCTAGCATGTGGTAAAAGACGACTAATGGTATATCGGGTTTTGGGTATGTGATTGTGTAGGCTAGCCACTTGTCACTACTTTTTCACAATTTTTCATTTAACCCAGCCCAGTTTTGTTTTTGGCTGAATGTGATTAAAGGGGCCTGCTGCCCCTTTGACTCTTTCAATCCCTTCGGGGATTATGGACGTGATGTTATGTATGTATTTAATAATATTAATGACCCGCCTCTAATAGCCGACTTTCTTGTAAACGAACTAACGACTGTGTAATTGTCAATATTAAACATAAGCTCACTTTGCCTCAGCCAATGTTCTCTTAAGCATAATACACGCATATTCCTGATTGAGACACAGTTCTATTTCTAATTCTTTGCCGGAAAAGCCCTGAATATTTTGATGTATCATATTTATAATATTGGACTTTTCTTTTGTCATTGATTTATACAAGGTAGGGAGATAGTAATATTTTTTTCGGAGAAATGCTTTATGCATAACACCCCACTTCTGGAAAGCGGGGTGGTTATGTGTGGTAAATGAATTCCTAGAGACTATTATTTTAGTCTCGTTATGAAAAGTTTATAATAACATTGTTTTGAGTTTTTTTGTTTTAAATACGTGTGGTTTATATTTTATATTTTTTTTGAAATCGCATTATCCTCTCGTATTGCGTCTTCTTTGATATTATTACATGAATATATAATTTTTTTGTTTAAACGCTTGCTAATTACCTTGTTTTAATAAACATTTTGAATAAGAAAAAGCTAAACTTAAAAGTAAAGTCATTAATAAGATTGTTTTTAGACCATCATATACTCGTATATTTTATTATATGAATAAGTAGTGTATTTTAATGAATTCGCCAGGAAACTCGAATTTTTGGAATGTGTCAGTGTACAAGTTACAGTACATTGGACAGAATAAGATTAAAAAGAAAGAGTAGCTATAAGAACAGAGTAAGACAAAACATTTTAACGCTCCCTATTCTCGAGTGGCGAAATCTGCCGAGCCCTCCCGACCGGTGACGCATCAGCGCATGTGCCGGCGAAAGACTGACGCAGCGAGGCAACTCCGAACGAGACTTGCGATACCATAAGTCATGATTCTTTGTCGCGCCTTACACAATGAGAAATTGTTTCAAACTTATTACAACAGCGTCCGTTTCACCCGCGTAGCTACTGTTTCTGTCGGAATATAGGGATAAAATACAAGCTGTTACTTGCTGATAATATGGCTCTCCATTGGTGAAAGAATTTTGGAGATTATCTAGTATTTTTGGAGCCTATTTGATGCAAACGTACAACGAAATTATTCCTGTTTTGAATATAAATTTATTAATTTTTCCGCTGCTTTATTAGTCATAAGGTCAAGGACCAGGGGATATGGTAAAAATGACCGAATATTTAAGCCATAATTGTTGATTAAGACGGTTTTGATTTATTCGTAGAAATTGAATTGTTAACATCACCATTTACTGATTAATATTTATGCTCTTGCAATGTCGATTAATTGTGACACACACATAAATGTTTGTTGGAAAATAAAATAAAAGTGTTATTTTAACACTTTGTGAACGTGTAACGACTTACAAAAGCTCTGTCTGAATGTTTACTGTTTGTTCTCTATCTGTACTGTGGCACATAAACAACGAAGGCGCAACAAGTCCAATATTTGCAAGTTTCCCGGGAGTTTTGACTTATGGTGTTTTTGTATATTGACTGACTCGATGGCGCATTCGGTAGTGACCCTGTCCTATGCGCCAAGAGTTGTGGGTTCGATCCCCACCAAGAACTAACATTCGTGTGAGGAATTCTTGTGTTTGTTCTATGTCTGGGTGTTAACTGTTTAATCTAAAATTTAAGTATTCATTTGTAAGACTACTGCGGAATCTGATATTCGTAACATAAGTGCTTAAGCTACATGGCTCGGAGCCATTTGTAAGTATGTGATGTTGTCTGATATTTATTATTTATTTACTTTGCTCTTCTAGAATTGCTACAATGCCACCAAGTAACATTGCCGCCGGCATTTTAACGAAAGCGAAATTTAGAGCCATTTAATAATACAACTATAGAAAATGCCTTGTAAATTTAATATGACCACTTTTTGAGCATCAAATTACGGTTCTACATTGTTTATGGGCTTAGCCTGGCAGTTTTTGCATACTGAATTAAAAAAAAAAAGTACACAACTTTCGTTACTACTATATATTTTTTTAAGGAAACGTACATTTAATTGCAAAACTTGCTTGCTATTCCCGAACCGATTAAACAGTTGTTTTTATTTTCGCATTTGATTTTAAGAAGATTCGTTTATGAAGATCGTAGCTTTTTCTGGCTAATATACTACTCTTATGATTATTTTATAGAATTAGGGTTTATAAACAGAAGCCAATCTGTGACTACAGTATCTAAAATTATATGTCTATCACTTTTAGATTTTTCTTTATATTTATTATGTTACAACTAACTTTGTAAATGCAACAGAGGGACTAAAGTCGTGTCTGAAACCGAGACGAAAATGTTCGCATTCGTCCTGGTGATTGGTCCGATTGGCGGCTACATTCACTGCACATGCACTCAGCACTGCGATTATAGTGATAAGCGGAGCGGATCACCACGCTGTCATATTATGATTATATGTATATGATTTAACTGTAATTGCATCAGATTTAATTTAATGATTTATGCAGCTAAATTTAATATAACTGCATGTCTGTTCATTATGAATTCATATATCGCCCATATGTTTTATGAATATATACCACTTACATGTTTCAATCTCATATATATAATTTTTTGGATTGCACAATAAATTAAAATTCCCATTATTACTCATACGCACACATACATCACACTTAAGTATAATTTTAAGCAGAGTTACTGTTGCGGTTTTATTTGGGGACTCATGCGAAGTTTAAGAACCCTGCTAGCGTAATGCGGTTTCTGTGAACTGCATCAACTGGTTTACCGACTTTATGGAACCTTTAAGGAGGAATTAATTTAATTAAAATCCACGAGAAGCACCTCTAGTTTTTTTATTATTTTGGGAAGATTCTCATGAAGATTGGTTTGGTTAATTTTTACCTTAAATACAGTTTCAGTGCACATTAAAATCAACTAAGGATTGTTGATCAGGACGTTGCAGACGTAGCTTTAGGATATTTTATTTAATAAAAAGTTACGGCGTCGCCCCAGCACCATGGCCCACGCCCTATCTCTGGGCGCCAGTACGCACGCGCGACGTGTTCCTGGTCGCGTATCCCGGTGGCTTGCTGCCAGTAAGCTCGCATCTGAGCTCCACTGAACAGCTGGGGCTTAGTTCCGAGTTTACTACAAAGGCCTGACACACGCCCAGGGGCACCCATGGTACGATGGTACCACTCATAAATAATAATAAATAAATTCTTCAGACTGGCACACCAATTCCCTAGTTTCAAACTAAGCTTATAAGCTTGTGCTATGGATACTAGGTGAACGGATAGACATACTTAAATACGTTTATAAACATCCATGACTCTAGTACAAATATCAATGTTCATAACACGAAATATTTGGAACTACACTCGACACTTTATAGATCATAACACATATAATGTACCATGTACCTAATATGAATATTCGCAGCACCAATGAGTCGCCGTCTACACTTTATAGATCATAACACATATAAACAATTCCTAACTTAAAAAATCCTGATACGAAAACAAAAGTTCTTTTACGTCCCTTGCAGTTTAGATAACCAATTGATAGCATTACAAGGTTCTTATTCTCAAGCGACACTATAATTGAGCATATCAACCAACTGGCGTGGTGTTGCGGACGGCGCACGTCCGCAGTGCCTCCGCCAGCTGGACCTCCGTAGCGCGTGCGGAGGGGCGCTACGAGCGTAGTACTATGTACAGCTCTCACGTAGCGCTCACGAATGTTTCGCAGGTTGTAATCTAATATGGGTTTATGAGCTCTAGGTAAAAGCATCCTATGACCATTTTCAAGTTAAAACTTTGAGCATGTTACCAGATTTCATCCTAAACGGTCAAATGATTAAAGTGTAAAAACGTAACAAACAGATCGACCAACAAAATAGCTTTGCCATTTACGATGTTAATTGGAGTCAGATGCTTAATTGGAGCTGATAATAATCTGACGAAAATTTTATTATCAGTGAAAAAACTTACTTCACATTTATTAATTAATTCCCTATCTCAAGCTAAGAGTAAATGCTTGTTGTTGTCAATTTGTCAAAAATAATAAAATTAACTTACTGAATGTGAATCGTACTTATACAACTATTATTACAACACATAAGTGTTGAAGTCATAATCATGGTTTAAAATGTGAACAATCCTTTACATGCATTTAATTATAGCCCAATATTGTCTGTCTAGGTGCTACCAGTTATTTTAAAGACGCAAAAGTTAGCGCCCTTTGATAGATGTTTGTTAGTAATTCACGCAAAAACAGGAGGGATACTGATAAAAATTTACAGTTGTATGGCTTATAGATGATGATGAGAACATATTATGACAATGCAAGTAGATAGCAAGTTCAGTATCCCGTCGTGCCTCGCTTGTCTCTCAACCGCTAGCACGGGGATTAATTCTTGTGACATTAACTCAATTCACTATTCACATAATGACCCCGAAAAATATAGACATTATAACATAGAGAGTACACACATTTGATCGGCCTTGTGCTATGAATTGTCATTATTTGCATAGGGTGCGAGTGGACCACACGCGCGCAATGAATTCAGACTTTAAATTGGCAACAATAAAGCGGGTATCAAGTGCAATTGCAGCTTGGGAATTATAAGGTTGCCTGTTTTAATGCATCGGAGACCATTGATGTTGTAGCATTTAGGGTGATGGCAATAAGGTCCTCGTTTTTGTAGCTTCAGATTTTTTAAGTTGTCTGCTTGATATATTCAGGATGATCAATACGTTTGTGTTAAATCAAGACTTTAAACCTATCGGGATAAAGTTCAAATGCTGATTTGTGCACTGACAATATTGTTAAACTGCTTTTCCGGGATGTTAGGAGTGGTCAATACGCATGCGTAAAAAATTAAAATCAAGATTCTGGACCTTAGCTCGTATAGACCATGGTCAAGGTTCAATTGCAGGCCACCAGGCGGTTCGTGGAGCGGCGCACCGCGGCGCTTATATAAGGCCGGAGCCGCAGTACGAGCGGCAGAAGATGCGGACCCAAGTAGAGGAATGGTCTCTCCTTAGGTCCGCATTTTTTGCCCAAAATACACTGAGCACCCTCAACTGGTATGGAGGCGCCGCTACCGCATAGCTGTGTGGCGATATCCGTTGATGAATGGATGGAGGCTATTGTATTAGTCTCGTTCTAGACAGTTTTTTTAAATGCATTTCTTTTTAGTTTATTTGTCTATAAATAATATTATTTTGATGCTATTTAATGTTTTTTTAACATAACACACGTAGTGTTTTGTTTTTAATATCATATTATAACACATTGCATTTATTTTATTATTATTATCTTTTAGACTTTTGTTTAATTTGACAGACGTAAATTAGTAGATACTAATTACCTCGTTTCCAATAAACATTTTATTAGGTATACACACTCACACATTTTTTTGGATGTATAAGCAAAAGATAGGGTACATACGCCAGACGTATTAAAATGTGACAGAAATCTACAGCGAATACAGTTATATAGGATTCAACAAAACACAATTCAAAAGAAAGATTAGCTATAATAATAGAGTAGTGAGTAGGACAAAGTTTAAAGATTACATTTACATATCAAAACGAAAAAATTAAGCCATGCTTCCCTATCTCGTGGCGAAATCCGCCGAGCCTTCCCGACCGGAGACGCATCCGCGCATGTGCCGGCGTGGGACTGACGCAGCGAGGCAACTCCGAACGAGACTTGTCATGCCACTTGTGGTAGCTACGAGCGCGTCAAATGAGATTCTTCGTTGAGGTAAACCATCCAGTTGTAAAGGTACCTTGCTGGTGATTGATTGAATTTGTTTCATAATCAGCAATTAATAAGGGATTGAGGATGGAACATTTCTTTTACGCGTAACAGGTAGGAGGTATCGAAATATTGTAATTGTTGAATGAGGTGGTTTCGGTGTAGGAGTATGGTTAAGATCGGCACTTATTGACCAATAATTAAACTTTCCTACATAAGATATAACATGACTATAAAGTATATATGACATATTAATAACGCTACAAAGATGTTTTAAAGCCATTGGAATTGCACATTGCGAACCTCTGTCTGACGACGCGGAGTTTGATTCTTTACCGATTATGTTTTGTACTGTGGCACGTAACGACGATGGCGCACGAAGTCCAATCATTTGGTAGTTTCCCGCGAGTTTTGAAGTATGCTGATTTTTTCATTTACTGTGATTTTTCCGAATTGTCACCAAGTAACTTTGCTTTTTGCGCCGGCACTCTTCAGAAAAATAATACCTCTATTTGGATGGTGGTACAGTTTGTTTTAAATTAAACAAGAATTTTAATGTTTACGAAGATCGTAGCTGGGATTGGAAAATTTACTAATCTTATGCTTTTGCCCTTATTCCGGATAAATTAAATACTGTTTCTAAATGGAATGTCTTATAACTTCGGAAATTAACATTTCCTTTATTTATTCTGTCACAACTAACTTCGTAAATGCAACACAGGAAGCGAAATCGTGTCCGAAACCGAGTCGGAACTAGTCCTGGTGATTGGTCTGATTGGCGGCTACATTCACTGCACATGCACTTAACACTGCGACTAGAGTGACAAGCGGAGCGATATCAAGGTTTTCATCAGACAGGTAAATGTACTCTATAAAAAAGTATTATAGGAAATAACATGGTTGAAGGTAGGTAAGTATATAAAAGATTCATTCTAACAGTAACATAGTAAATTTTTTATGCAGAAATATCGTTGTGGATCTAGTTGGTGACTTCGTATTTGTGATTCTTTAGATATCTGTTAGTACTACTAGCATATTACGTCTTTGTGAACTGTTTGTCGAGTGAGAGACTATATTTACCTTTATTTAAAAAAAATATCGTTAAGTTCTAACTACACTTCAGGAAGATCTCACACTGATTGAAATAGGTTAAGTTAATTTTTTTGCTTTAAATAACATGTTCAGTCTACTTCGAAACCGCAGAAAACATTGTGATTGAATATTTTATCCAAACAAGTGTAATAACGGCGTCTCCCCAGCACCTTGGCCCACGCCATATCTCTGGGCGCCAGTACGCACGCGCGACGTGTTCCTGGTCGCGTATCCCGGTGGCTTGCTGCCAGTAAGCTCGCATCTGAGCTCCACTGAACAGCTGGGGCTTAGTTCCGAGTTTACTACAAAGAGCTGACACTCGCCGAGGGGCACCCATGGAGTGCAACTCGGATGAGCATGCACTATGAATGCCAGCCGCTTTAATGCGTCGCCGCCTTATACACATTACATTTGGAACAAATCTTGAACGCAAAAGCTCTTCTCCGCCCTTTGGAGGCAAGGGAACCTAACTTGTGCAGCATGGTTCCCTGTCCCTAACGGGCATACTAATGCTTGAGCGTATACAACCGACTTGCGGGGCATTGCGGACGATGCACGGTCCCCATTGTCTTCGCAAGCTGGGCCTTAGTAGCGCGGAGGGTCGCTACGTACGTAGTACTATGTACGGGCGATCTAGGTATAATTGTTACCTAGATAGGCATATTTTTCGTGATAGCGTGGATCTCTGTGAGCTTTAACTATCATCGTATGACGAATAAAAGATATGTCAAGATTTTTCCCTATAAAACCTCTACTTTACCCAGCTGCATAAGGCAAATCGGTCGTGATTCACAGCATCCAATTTATCATCAACAATACTGTGGACTCCTCATAAGAAGGTCATACGTGTACAAATACATGCGTATATAGTGTGTCCGGCCATTGGTGTCGTAGCTTTTAATGACTAAAATAAAATCATTTTTATCGACAAATTTTGCCTGTTACGTCATTTTATTTTGAATAATTTGAGAGATTTTATTGGATTGATTTTATCAACTATCCAGTATGAAATGTGTGTGTTTATTATACATGCACAAAGTGAAATCAATAGTGACCCCCTAATAAGCTAAACAATGTAAATTAACTCAAAATAGGCAAATCGTCGATACAATTAATCATATATTATGTCATGAAAGTCTCCACCACAGAGACCGGACACAACGTGCACACGCAGGTCCAACTACAGATCCGCAAGCGCGACGCGGTGCCAGCACCAGCGCCACGCCTGCAGACCTGCTGGGTTACATTCAACAGTTTTAGGAGTCAAATAGGGCCTAGTCACAAGCGAGTGTTCTGTGTGACTCGGCCTACTTGACTGATTCTCTGCAACATTCGATTTACCAACTTGCATCCCCTATCCCCACCACGCATGCGCAACAATGAGGGCTGAGCCTTTAACCCTTTAAATCGGCAACGGCACAATTAAACTATGCAACGCGCGATTATAGACCTTAAATTAAGACCAGTAAGTTAAAGTTTAAAATGGCCGTTGCGTACGGACGCACCGTTATCCGAGGTGATAAGTGTGGAATATCATAAATACAATTGCGAATCTTAATACTGATGATTTAAAGCCCAGTGCATGTGCATAATTTTCGTGTCAGTCATCCGGCGCGGCGGAACGACAACTTGGAAACATCGCAGTCGCACCGGCGCAGCTTATGCAAGCCTTATTGCTAAGATCTAAAAGTCTAGATTCAGTGCAATTTTATGGCGTCCATAGACAAATTCGGACCGGAAACTTTTAAAATTTGCAGGCATGCGTACATCGTTCAAGCTGAATCTACACGCCACAGAATATGATTTGAATTTTTGTTATTTTTACTCGAGATTCTGATGGGAGAAGCGTGTATACCATAAAGAATAAACGTTTAGGGTTTAGATACAGTATTGATTATACGTATCCTGCATTAAGCGATATAATGAATATTGGACTCAAATGAATTATGTATGTACATAATGACGCAAACGCACGCGTAACGTAGCCGTGATGAATACAAAGGGTATTCTATATGGGGAAGGTATAGGGTAAGGGTATTCTACAAGGGGCCCACTCTCTATCCAATCCCGTAACACGTTAGAAATAGAATTGATCATCTAATGTAGTGTGTAGGTCGGACCCCCCGACAAGCAAAGCGCATTTAGTAAATAGACAAGGCGTAGCATTTGGTTCTATAAACGAATCACTATACCATATCCAGTATACATTTTGACTCACCGGAAGGGTAATTTTAATTACGATGCCAAAATGTTTATTGCATGGGGTCCGTAACGAGTTTTATGCACGTCTGAGGGGTTCCTATTCAAAGCTAAAAACCTGTTATAAATAATAGTCACAGCTGGGCGTCTCGATTAGCTTTTATTTCGATGTGCATTTATCAATGCAGTGCATTATGTTATCACTATATATTATAGGATAATTTGTCTGCAAATTGGCGTGACCGAATAAAATTAATCTATACAAATCAAAGTTACAGACGGGCCTGAGACCCTGTCTTAATTGGACATAATATCATCAATTACCACGATGGTTGCAGTCCAATGTGGGAATCGATAGCCCACTTATGGACAAGCCATTCTTCGCACTTAACAAGACTGTAACGAACGAATAGACTCATTGCAGCATCCCCTTAAGCGACTGATTGCGCTACTATACAAATATCAATGCCAAGCCACTAGTTATAATGATAACGTGACAACAACATAATCGCCTCAGCTCATAAACTTCATCCAAATATAATTTATCCAAAAAAATATTCAACATTGCAATGTGTTGCAATTGTGGGAAGCAATGTTGTAAGTAAGTGTATTTGTATGAGTGCAATCAACCTTATTCATATCTAATCAGTTCGACTGAGATCAACTGACTGGCCTTCTGGAGCGCGCAAGATCCCAGCAAGGGCTGGTTGTTTATCGGCTGGTTGAGGGGCGGAAAAGGGGCCAAGTGTAATTAATCAATGCTCGTAGACATCTGAAGTTGAATCATAAATAACACACAAATATGAACTTTATGAAGCCTCCGATAGAACTCTCATTTAATAAGCCTTAATGCTAAACAGACAGCGTCACGTTGTAGCATTTGCATAGGGTGCGAGTGGACCGCGACCGAGTGGACGAGCAATGAATCTAGACTTTAAACTGGCAGCAATAAAGTGGGTTATAAGATGCAATTGCATCTTTGAAATTGGTTTGTGTGTGTCTGAATGAGATTGGTTACAATTGATTTTGTAGCATTTAAGGTAATAGAAATAAGGTTCCCGTTTTTAGACTTTCGAATGTTCAAGTTGTCAGTCTGATATTCCTGGCGGACGAATAGCGTTCAGGCGTCCCGTAGGAACTTCGCACTTGTTTTGGATAATCAATAAATATGATATTGAATCTAGACTGCAATTGAGAAGGAATAAGGTTCAACTGTCAGTATGTTTACTAAAAATATTGTGTGGTTGTCGGTCCGGAAGACTGGGACTGGTCAATACGCATGCGTAAAAAACTGAAATCAAGATTCTGGACCTAAGTTCGAATAGACCATGGTCTAGGTTCAATTGCAGGCCACCAGGCGGCTCGTGGAGCGGCGGCAGGCACCGCGGCGCTTATATAAGGCCGGAGCCGCAGTACGAGCGGCAGAAGATGCGGACCCAAGTAGAGGAATGGTCTCTCCTTAGGTCCGCATTTTTTGCCCAAAATACACTGAGCACCCTCAACTGATATTGAGGCGCCGCTACCGCAGTAGTAGCTGGGTGGCGATATCTGTTGATGAATGGATGGATGGAGGCTATTATTGCAGTCTCATTGTGATCAGTTTTTGGGTTATTTTTAGATTTTGTTTATTTATTTTTTGGTGCGATTATTTCTTTTATTTCCATATTTACGTATTTTTCTTGCAATGCATTTACTTAATTTATTTTAGGTTTATTATATAAACTTATTTAATTTAAACTAAAGTTAGTTTAAATTCACTTATCCAGTTTATATTTACAATTTTGAATAAATATTTCGATAGGCAGGACCATAATTAGCTACACTGAACATTATTTTTCTTCAGTTGTTTTGGGTAGGTATATAAATAGCTGAACATAACTTAAAAAAATAAAGATTTTAATTTATTTTTTCTGTACTGATTTAATTTATAATGATTTATATTACTATACATTTACAAAAATATAATGTTATCAATACATACATTATTTCAAATATTATAAATTATTGATACATTTTATTATGTATTAACTTTTTTATCATTAGTAAAATAGGTATTAATTACATTTATAATTTATTTCATTATAATTTTATTGATTTTCCTATGAGATTAAAATATAGGCCCATGTCTGCCTCATCTTTAGCAAATCTTTAAAACAAACAAAGGCAATCTGTTTTGGTCTGCCCTAATCAAGACAGATTGCCTTTGTGACGCTCTGGCAGCGTGCACCGAGGGTCCTAGCCGGAAAGGGTTGCACTGCGCAGACTCAGGAGCCCGCTCGGTGCATCCCGCTTATGGTCACCCGTGATACGTCCACCATACGCCTCATTTGTAAACTAGGCAACACTATTCTCCTCACTTAACAATCATACTATTTATTAATCATACAATTTGAATGTAAGTAGCTCAATTCGATCACCAAATAAATCACAACAACTATTTATTTGCTCTTTAGCGGAATCGAACCCAATGCGTACGACATCAAATGCGCTAATGGTCTATGAAAACGGGCCTAAAGATAAAATGAATAATTCCTGTCGTTGGTAAATAGGTACCAAATCAGACTTTAGTATTATATAGTGTAAATCATGTAAATACTGATGAAGTCAAGTACATCACCAGTAATGAATTCAAGTAGGTATAAAGCGACAATTAAAATTTTGAATCGTGAATAAACGGCATGTATAATGAGGAGATGCTGTTGTAAATGCAACACACATTCACATTCATTAAATCAATACTAATGCTAATATTATACAGCTGACAGTTTGTTTGTTTGCTTGGACGCGCTAATCTCAGGAACTACTGGTCCAGTCCAGTTCACTGTTAGATAGCCTGTTTATCGAGGAAAGCTCTATAACATTAACGCGGGTGAAACCGCAGGCACAGCTAGTTAATAATAAAATGGGAAATTTTTAAAATGATGAATGTTTATAATTAATGTAAAAGAACCCGGCGCGGCGCTAAACGAGGGTCCTCATAATAGGCATTCATCACAACGAGGTCACATCCATTACTATACATTAGAAATTGCGAGAATAATAGTTTCGAATACTAAAATACACTCGACCGCCAGTAAACCGCTAGTGTTTTAAATTAGGTCTTTTACCTAAAATATTTGTGTGCCTGCCAAAAATGCGGGACGAAACAGTGATTATGTTCTTTTAGATTGCTGCTAAGAAAAAATATTTTTTTTATTGATTTAGAATGTTTCGTAATAAACTTTCCCATCGCCACCTACTATTTACACTGCCATATAATTTTATGAGTATTGTTAAAAGCCCAGGGTGCCCAAAGGGCATGGGTGCCGTTAGTGGAACACACTTTGCATTTGATCGAATGATGAACTGAACGGAACGAATGAGTTTCGCCAAATCGAACGAATGAACGAAGTAAACTTCGTGCCTGCATTCGGGATGGTAGCAGGCTGTGTCCATAGTCATAAGAGGAGCGGATAGTGGATGTTTCACGCGAGCGGGTGAATAATACTTTGTTCCAGTTAAATAACCAGTTTATAATACTTGTTTCATCACAGGCATAAGAATCATAAAAAGTGGCTGTTTGATAAGTATCGGCTATATAATTCAATTATATCATGAGTTTCTACTAATTAAACTTGGTAAAACCAATAACTCTATTTAATTTTTTATAGAAGAATATAATAACCAATAACTAAACTAATAACTCTATTTCATTTTTTATAGAAGAATATAATATAATTCTAGAAGTGTTGGCGCTGTGATTTATATAATCAGTTCGCGCATTTTTAATATGCTTTGAAATATACTTGCTACCGATAAATTTATGTAGCGTTGTCGTTTAAAATATACAAGTCTCAAACTATTCCATTTGAAGATCAAAAGTATATGAATTATACCGATAAAAGAGGGAAGTTTGTTAATCGCTTTTGCCTATGGACAAGTCGCTGCCATTTCACTGAAGAGAACACAGGGATTGGCTATTCCAGACCGAACGGTCGGGTGCTATCCCCACCGCCCAAGCGAGCTAGGGACCTCGATGCATCGCTTGCAAGCATCAGAAGATGCGGATCTAAGGTGGTGAATACTCATCTTAGATCCGCATTTTTACCCCAAAATACACAGAGCAAACCACGGCTTTGGGCCTGACCAGAGTCCGCATGTACCTAGACGGGCATGCTATGACTTTGAGTATTCCCTGAGCCATATCTTGCTTTCCACCGGACAGTGTTTTCCGCACGTTTAATTTAGGTGTGGTTTTTTATATATTTTTAGTCGTGTTTTTTATATATATTATTAGAAGTGTTATTATCGGTTATATGTTCAACACGTAAGTACGGTGTTTGATTTATCTTTAGGGAGGTAGCGTATTTTATTTAAATTTTGGAAGTATTTATTTTTTATTTCATACCTATTTCAATTTGTCTTGCGAATAATGTAAAGTAAAAGCAAATAATGGAAGAAAAGAAGTAAATTGTGAAGTTATTTTATTTTGGAATTATTTATTGTTGTGTTATTATTGCCATCATTTAGCAGTGGTTATCTAAAAAAATCTTAACACAGCCGGGCAGATTTAAAATCACATTTTACTAAATTTGACACGAAGTTTTTAAATATTAGCACAGAAAATAAAATTTATTATTCGTGTAAATTTGGAATAATCTAGGTATTTTAATATTATATGAAATATACTTTCTTATTTTAAGTTTTACGTACATCGTTTAATATTTTATTCAATATCATTTTAATATAAATGAAACAGGTTATTGCTTGGCGTGAAATTTAGTTAGTTATTTAGGGTACTTTTACAACTATTATCGGATTTTATATTTCGTCTTTTTACTACACTACATTTTTGATACACACACAAACACTCTACACGATCACCATGACGATGCGTATGTTATATTGATGGATAAAAATAAATGCAGATAATGGCTGAAGTATGATAATGTTGTGCTGAATATTTGGTAAGTATACAACACGTAAGTATAATAATAAATGCCTTTAAGAGTGTAAGACTGAACAAAGAAACATTTTAATATATACATTTATTGATAAAAAAATAATTATATTTAATGTTTTGTTACCATTATTTTCGACTATAATATCTTCTTTTTTAACGTTACCCTTAAGTGATTGTTGGATAGTAAAATTAGGTGGTATTGAAAATTCGAGATACCTAGTATATCTGTTTCCTATTTTCTAAATAAATACCTGGATTCTGATTTTATAATACACCTAATAATTGTTAAATGAATTGTTAACTTGTTCAAAATTAAATATTTAATATTAACCAAAATGCTCAGTAAGGTTATTTTTAGTTTATGCTTAACCATTCACCGACTTATTTAACTTATATCCTAAGGAATTAACTTACAGATTTTTGTTTATTTTCCATACAAAAGTCGATCGATCCGAGCTGATTGGATATTTTTGAATTGGCTTATATGACAAGTAGTTTTCTATAATGCTTTAAAATAGATTCAATAGTAATTCAATATATAATATAATGAGTTAAATAAGTAGTAAGAGGTTCCGCATATACTAAAAATAACCTTGATTATCTATAAAAATTAAATTTAGCGTAATCTTTTAAACTTTCTAATAAATTGAATTTTAGGGAATTATTTTAATACGAAATATTACCTCTATATGGATATATTAAAAAAAGAAACCAGAGCTCATTACCTTTTTAGGATTTATTTCACTATTAATTAAATATAAAATAGTGAATTTTAAATCCATTTTGAATTATTTGTGGTAAGTACAATTATTAAAATAGCAACATATCAAAATATCTGCATTTGCATTATTCGCAAATAAATAATAATTCGCAAAATTCGCACATTCGCATAAAACATCAGTCGCAATGAGCATTACACGTTTCCACCTCCGTCTAGTCATATACGGAGGCAAAAGCGCTTCATGGCATTTCTGCCATGTGAAATGTTAAGTCTTTAGGAGTAGGACAAATCTAACCCGCAAGTTTTCACTGCGAATTAGATTCGCCTACTGAAGCTCCGCTGGTTCTGCCCCGCTCTTATATCCTGGCGAGCGGCGTCACGCCTGCGCAATGCGGACCTCACTCCCGACAGACATCCAAAATATAAATAAAACACTCCGTATAGACAAACGATAATCACAGATGTACGCGCCACCACGAAAGTTACACAAATATTAACAATAATTCCATATTTAGGTCATTAAGTCTACATCTAGGAGACACTTCGACAAACATACGCCTAGTGTATTAGGGGAGCGCTACGGCTGACACATGCGCCTTGAATCCTGACATCTGTGTTGTGGGACAGTAGACGGTGACGCAGGACTAGAAATAGTACTTGTATTCATTAGCCTCCGCCGAGATAAAGGGGGACGATTATTTTCACATGTGCACGAATATGTACGCATTTAGATTGCAAATCTACTCTAATCATCTGAATTGCGAGACACAGAGTAGTAGATAGGTACTGCTGAATTAAAAGAGACATTGCCTAATTCGTAGAACGATTATTGAGTGACGGCCTAAAATGGGTCGTTCTATACATTGCAAGTCTGTTAGTTATTATGTGACAATGGCAAAATCGGCCGTAATTGCAGTATGTACGTTCGTGTTTATAATGGCGGGCTGTTTAGCCCGACGGAAGTTAGTTCATTAGGGTCTACCGGGCCTTTTGTGTGGGGAGCAGCTGTGGTGTCTGATGCCAGGGTGCCCGTGCTAGGTACCTACGGGCCGCGTTAGCAACAGACGCGGTATCCTTTGCCTTTTGGACGTTCAATAAAATACCTAACAATTCATTTTAAGCATTATTGGAGACATGCTCGAGTCATAGAGTGCTATGAAACCGATGGATTAGAATGCAAGAAGTAAATATGTTATATATATATATATATATATATATATATATATATATATATAGGTAATTATATTTTATACGTATTTATGAGCTCGTTACATAAAATCCCTGTAGCAATATATTGCTAGATGGTATATTAATTAAAGAAGTCATGATGTCTCGTTAATTAATACTTATACATATGGTTAAATATATAATTTCATTCATAAAATTTTTATTTACCTAATTACTTATTCAACAGCAAGAAGAGGTTTGCAATCTCATTATAACTATCGATTGAATTTCAGTACAATCAAAGCACTTTCATGTGCGCGTCTATTTATCATTCAGCTATTATGATAAAAATATAAATAATAACAAGATTGACTCTCAAGAAAAGGACTAATTTAAAGAGTAATTTGGTTAGTTGTAACAAATTGCAACTAACTAAATTACTCTTCAAAAGTTTCAAATTAGACTATGGTTTGATTTTAAACTTTTCCTCTTGCATAGTAAATGATTCAGCTCTAAACTTAAACTTGGGGTGCAGGGGTTCATCAATAAATTTGTCTGACCTAACAGAAGTACTTAGGGATTTAAACTTTATAGCAGGATCAATAGAGTCGATCTAAAAGGAACACTGAATAATAATAGACGGTCAGGGAAGCACAGGATCCAGATTGTTGACTTTAGGGTATCAGTATTAAGTTTCAATATGGCTTGCAAGTATCGCTACAGAATTGTAAGGTTGTCAATCCGGACAGCGATTTCACGACGGTAAAAAGACCGGTCAGATGGGATCGACTTTAGACTGTTAGCAATAAGGTAAATTTGACAATGTACAAGGTATATTTTTGCAGGTTGTCAGTCTTGTGAGGTCGTGATTTAAATTGAGCATGCGCGGAAAATTTTAATCTAGATTCTGGGCTTTAGCCTGTGTGGGCTAGGGTCTAGGTTCAGTTGTATGGCGATTTGTGGAGCGATGACGGGGATAGCGGCGCGTCGAGGTAGGCCGGAGCGGCAGTCGGGAGCGTCAGAAAACGCGGGCCTAAGCGGAGGACCGGTCTCTCCTTAGGCCCGCGTTTTTAGACCAAAATACACTGATCAAACAAAATTGTTTGTTACACCCATAGTGTGACAAATTAATAAAACCTGAATGCTAAAAGCATTTCTATGTTGTTGGATGTTAAATTTTCATATTAATGATATATTTTATATATTCTTTGTTTTAATTTAATTTTTATTTATTCCTCTTTAAAATATTATTTTATAATTTACATTTTAAAATGATTTGTTTTTAATGTTATATTTAATTTAATTTTAAACGATTTCTTTTTTAATTATATATTTTTCCATTATTAATCTATAAAGAATGTTATTATACATTTATAATATAGCTTTTTAAAACCATGAAAAACTTTATACTTATTTACTTTCTCGTTAATTCAAAAATAAATGAACTCGTATTGTTTAATATATTTTAATGAATTATTTATCATATTTATAACATGGATTATATTTAAATTCAATTTAAATGCTTTTTTTAAAGATAATCAGTTGATTTACTTATTTGGATTTATTTTATTTATTGTTTGATAAAATACGATACAAAACTTACATTTAAATAATTAATGTATTATTAATGTACCCGTTCAGATAAATTCGTGCAAATAATTGTGCAGGGTTAACATTAATGTTAGTGGAGAATTTTTCAGTACTTATTACTATTTCTGGACGCCCCGTTCACGGGCACTCGCAAAGTGGCGCATCGATTGCCCCTAATTGAAACACTTAATCAATTCAGATATTTGTAGACGGGTGACACTCACTGTTCGACGGGGCTCAACGGGCCGCCGGTGCATCATTGGCCTGTCTTACGTTGTGAAGACGCAACGTATGGGTGAAATATAAATAATTTTAAACCGGGGTTTTCTGGACTAGTAATGTAGGGCTTTTACCTTTTTACCATGACGATTCGCTCGTTTCATATATTTATGGTAGATAAGCATCAATAAAAGGATGTTTTTTTATATATTGACTTTGCCTACCCCTTCGGGAATTACGGGCTACCCAGAAGACTACATATATAAGGGTAGTGACAGTTTTGAAAAATAAATAAAATACCATAATTGTATACTATCTTATGCGCGCGGTTTTGCCCGAGTGGAATTTGATTTATTATAGGGACACAATCGAGCGTCTTGCGGAATTCATGATATTTTTATAAATACTTTTTTTATGATTATAGGTTCAACACTAATTAAATAATTCATACAGTAAAATTAAATCAAGCAGCGAAAGTATAACAAAATTGTTAAAAAAATAACAAACGATCAATTAAAAATAAAAATAAAATCATATAAATAATACGAATACGAAAGAAGCGACAATCTTTTGCATGGAAAGTAAAATTCACATAAATCCTTTGGTAAAACATTTTTCATATACAAACAGTTATCCTGTTTCAGAACGACGGCTTTAAGTTGCCAATGGCGTCACAGGAACGATTTGACAAATTGCCGCGCGAAATACGAGTGAAAAAAAAACTAATATTCTATATCAATACTAAGGAAAGTACAACACATCTTTATTTTTAATTAATAGGTACGTACATAATGCACATATGCGTTTATTAAATTCCCGAGTAACGCATTCGCCAAAAATAAATGTTAGTGCAAAAATTTATTACACTAAACGGAATAATTACAAAAAAAACTGCTGTATGAAAAAAATTAAGGGATAGGTTTCAATGATATATCTAACTGAAGGGTTGTGCATGGTTGTCACAGCGCTTTGTATTAGATGACAAATTATCTATTCTAGGGGTTGCCTTGATTATGTCCGCCTACTACCGTTTTAACACAGGGGTGAATAAAGAAGGGGCATTAAAGGTCCCACCCTCCCTATTTTATGTGGTGGTTATGTGATTTTCTGACACAGGGCATAATTTGAAATATCATTATTGTGAGCTATAAATTGAATGTTAGATATTTTCTACTTAAAAATTTTACTGTCTGTAAGCCCTCTTAAAACATTGTGGTCCTTTTTTTTTTAGAAACATACAGTTTTTCCTGTAGTTTTGTTCCTGTTAATTAATCTGATAAAAAGACGTTATCGTAGACGATAAATAGCCTTATATTGTACCTATCGTTATATTTTTTCGGAATAAACGGCAGTATTTTTCATTATTTAAGGTTCAACTTTTGTACAGCAATACCAGAACGGGTTAGTAATTAACGCATGAAAACGTAAGATAATTACTCAGGCATTCATCATCTTAAATAACTAACTAAACTTCACGCCACTTCCCTAGCGGGGTAGGCAGAGAGAACCGAACGCCATATGGCACGATCCTTACACACCTCACTCGCCTCTTCAACATTCATTATCCTTTTCATACAAGCTCTACGGTTTTTATGACTCCTAACATCACCTTCTTTTAATACACGACCAATCTGGTCGTGGTAGGCCTGGGCCTTCCGCGGCTCCTACATCCTTCCACATTCGCATTGTATATCTGTTTAGTCAATCTTTCGTCATCCATTCTTTCCACATGTCCGAACCACCGGAGCATGCCTCTTCTTACCTTGACTCCGACGCTGTCCTTCAGACCATCTTAAATAAGTAATATTTATTTATTATTAATAAACAGTCGACAGAATAAAGCGGTGGTATGAGTGGTGGTAGCTTAACGGTAAGGGCACGTGCCTCATAACCGAGAGGTGTGAGTTCAAACCCGAGCACGCACCTATGGATTTTTCAAATATATGTACGTATTTGTACCACTAGCTCGGCTGTGAGCGAAAACATCGCCATGAAACCTGCAAAATCAAATAACTTTGTGTTTGTAACCATGATCCAATATTTGTCTGGTTACTTTATCTTAGGGTTACGAAGGTCAGATCGGCAGTAGCTTCAATGTAATTACCAGGCTCGCTAAATCGTGGATCATGGTAAGCGGACCCCATCTAATCACGGGATATAACGCTAGGAAAATGAAACAGTCAGAATAAAATGTTATAGCTGAAAAAACACGAACAAAGATTCATACGCATTGATATAATTTCTGCTGTTTTCAGTTTTTAGTGAATTTATCAGCTTTCTGGTGTACCTATGCACAGCGCTATCTGTGTGGACATACTTACCCAGAACAGGGTTGGAGCAACGAAGAAGACCAGGCACATTGAAAGCCACCAGTTTATGTATCCACGTACCTGTTACCTGTACTTTCGTAGTGTCTAATTGTTAAAAACCTAGTTCTTATGCAAGGTCTTTGCAGATATATAATAAGAATGAATCAATGCAAAAATAAATTTATTCGTAATACGCTGTAATAATAATAATAATAACTGGGAGTAAATTCTCTAAGTCATAATCATAAATAGTCGACTTAAAATAACACATTGAAATTATTGGCGCATGCTGCAAATCACCCCGTTTGTAACGTTATCACAACGTCTATTCCAGCATTAGAATGAATAAAACCGGCCAAGTGCAACTCGGACTCGCGCACGGATGGTTCCGTACCATTATTTATAAAACAGCAAAAAAGTCATGTCTGTTGTATTGGAGCCCCCTTAAATATTTATTTTATTCTGTTTAGTATTCATTGTTATAGCGGCAACAGAAATACATTCTCTGTGAAACTTTCATGGTTCATGAGATACAGCCTGGTGATAGATCCTTTGGGTATGGAACCCTAAAAGTTCGGAGGCTGTAATCAACAGCTACATTGACGCCGCATTTGCTAATAAGTATTTGAATACCTCATAGAGAACTAGATAGACTAGATAGACGGTTATTCTTCGCGTAATCACAACATAAATGTTGCAAAACTTTTTGCATCGCTATATCTCCGAAATGGTGGCTCTTAGGAAAAAAAGTGAATAATTTGTTTTTATATATAATTTCATGATCAATAATTTTTGCCTCATCAATTTTTATGATAAAACTTTCCGTTTAGCAAAAAAAGGCAAAAAACCGATTTTTACAACATTTGAGCTTGAATTTTTTTTTCCACACGTCGGAGCGATGGGCAATTTTACAAATTGTTGGTAATAGTGTTCCCAACATTCATGCCAATTTTCAGCTTGTTGCGAATTAATGTAACCTTGAATGTCTAATTTGACCGGGCTACACAACAATGTGGCCGTGGAAAAACTAGACCTAAAAGCTCTCGCAAGCAAATCAACTGACCTTCGCATCCAGTCGGGTTGTACTCCTGCAGGTTCCAGAACAGCGGCTTGCAGTCGTTGCAGATGCGCCCCTGCACTCGCTCCTTGCATTGGCACAGCTCGCCGGCCGGGACAGATCCACATCCTGTGTATACGTCCAGAATAAGTCCGTTTCTTATGTCACTTCCTGGTGCTAATTTACATAATTTATACTGATACTATTATATAACCTAAGAATTGGGAATGTTCAAAATAGTATAAATACGTTTTTAAAATAAATAAGTTTTTTAAGTATAAAATGAACCTGTTTTGCTCTCTCAAATACTTTCTGAGGCACCGTTCGTGAACTGTAGGAACACTCGGAGTGCCCTATCAAACCAGAAGCTGATCAGAGTGGAGTCTACAAGACGTAAATAGCTACAGTATATATATCAGTATATATACAGTATATTTAATAATCTCATAACCTAAGTGAATGAGAATACGTTTCTCAGACTAATGCTAGAGTAATCACCGCACTTTTCGTTTATGAAGTGGGGCTCGCAGTGACACTTGCCGCTATCTATCAGACTTCCCCTCACCGACACAGCTCTGGTCGCACTCACCGGCGAAGGAGGCTACGACGCCCCTCGGGTCACAGTTGCACTCCTCGCACGCCGGGTAGCTGTAGTACTGCTCCTTGCAGCGGTCGCACTTGCCGCTGTCTATCAGACTCCCCCTCACCGACACAGCTCTGGTCGCACTCACCGGCGAAGGAGGCTACGACGCCCCTCGGGTCACAGTTGCACTCCTCGCACGCCGGGTAGCTGTAGTACTGCTCCTTGCAGCGGTCGCACTTGCCGCTGTCTATCAGACTCCCCCTCACCGACACAGCTCTGGTCGCACTCACCGGCGAAGGAGGCTACGACGCCCCTCGGGTCGCAGTTGCACTCCTCGCACGCCGGGTAGCTGTAGTACTGCTCCTTGCAGCGGTCGCACTTGCCGCTGTCTATCAGACTCCCCCTCACCGACACAGCTCTGGTCGCACTCACCGGCGAAGGAGGCGACGACGCCCCTCGGGTCACAGTTGCACTCCTCGCACGCCGGGTAGCTGTAGTACTGCTCCTTGCAGCGGTCGCACTTGCCGCTGTCTATCAGACTCCCCCTCACCGACACAGCTCTGGTCGCACTCACCGGCGAAGGAGGCTACGACGCCCCTCGGGTCGCAGTTGCACTCTTCGCACGCCGGGTAGCTGTAGTACTGCTCCTTGCAGCGGTCGCACTTGCCGCTGTTTATCAGACTCCCCCTCACCGACACAGCTCTGGTCGCACTCACCGGCGAAGGAGGCTACGACGCCCCTCGGGTCACAGTTGCACTCCTCGCACGCCGGGTAGCTGTAGTACTGCTCCTTGCAGCGGTCGCACTTGCCGCTGTCTATCAGACTCCCCCTCACCGACACAGCTCTGGTCGCACTCACCGGCGAAGGAGGCTACGACGCCCCTCGGGTCACAGTTGCACTCCTCGCACGCCGGGTAGCTGTAGTACTGCTCCTTGCAGCGGTCGCACTTGCCGCTGTCTATCAGACTCCCCCTTACCGACACAGCTCTGGTCGCACTCACCGGCGAAGGAGGCTACGACGCCCCTCGGGTCACAGTTGCACTCCTCGCACGCCGGGTAGCTGTAGTACTGCTCCTTGCAGCGGTCGCACTTGCCGCTGTCTATCAGACTCCCCCTCACCGACACAGCTCTGGTCGCACTCACCGGCGAAGGAGGCGACGACGCCCCTCGGGTCACAGTTGCACTCCTCGCACGCCGGGTAGCTGTAGTACTGCTCCTTGCAGCGTTCGCACTTGCCGCTGTCTATCAGACTCCCCCTCACCGACACAGCTCTGGTCGCACTCACCGGCGAAGGAGGCTACGACGCCCCTCGGGTCACAGTTGCACTCCTCGCACGCCGGGTAGCTGTAGTACTGCTCCTTGCAGCGGTCGCACTTGCCGCTGTCTATCAGACTCCCCCTCACCGACACAGCTCTGGTCGCACACACCGGCGAAGGAGGCTACGACGCCCCTCGGGTCACAGTTGCACTCCTCGCACGCCGGGTAGCTGTAGTACTGCTCCTTGCAGCGGTCGCACTTGCCGCTGTCTATCAGACTCCCCCTCACCAACAAGCTCTGGTCGCACTCACCGGCGAAGGAGGCTACGACGCCCCTCGGGTCACAGTTGCACTCCTCGCACGCCGGGTAGCTGTAGTACTGCTCCTTGCAGCGGTCGCACTTGCCGCTGTCTATCAGACTCCCCCTCACCGACACAGCTCTGGTCGCACTCACCGGCGAAGGAGGCTACGACGCCCCTCGGGTCACAGTTGCACTCCTCGCACGCCGGGTAGCTGTAGTACTGCTCCTTGCAGCGGTCGCACTTGCCGCTGTCTATCAGACTCCCCCTCACCGACACAGCTCTGGTCGCACTCACCGGCGAAGGAGGCTACGACGCCCCTCGGGTCACAGTTGCACTCCTCGCACGCCGGGTAGTTGTAGTACTGCTCCTTGCAGCGGTCGCACTTGCCGCTGTCTATCAGACTCCCCCTTACCGACACAGCTCTGGTCGCACTCACCGGCGAAGGAGGCTACGACGCCCCTCGGGTCACAGTTGCACTCCTCGCACGCCGGGTAGCTGTAGTACTGCTCCTTGCAGCGTTCGCACTTGCCGCTGTCTATCAGACTCCCCCTCACCGACACAGCTCTGGTCGCACTCACCGGCGAAGGAGGCGACGACGCCCCTCGGGTCACAGTTGCACTCCTCGCACGCCGGGTAGCTGTAGTACTGCTCCTTGCAGCGTTCGCACTTGCCGCTGTCTATCAGACTCCCCCTCACCGACACAGCTCTGGTCGCACTCACCGGCGAAGGAGGCTACGACGCCCCTCGGGTCACAGTTGCACTCCTCGCACGCCGGGTAGTTGTAGTACTGCTCCTTGCAGCGGTCGCACTTTTCGCTGTCGAAGTTCGGCTTGCAGTGGCATTTGCCGTTGTCGTCGCACGTCGACCCGATCGACCCAGATAAGTCGCAGTTGCATGCTGTAACGTCAAATTTATTAGTATAAATGTTAATATGAAAAATAACGAGATTTTCCTCCATAGGATTTCATTCCGATTATACATAACATTTTGAGTGGTGGTAGCACAATGGTAAGGACACGCGGCTCTTAACCGAGAAGTGCGGGTTCAAACCCGGGCACGTACCTCTGGAATTTTCAAATCTATGTACGTATTTATACCACTCGCTCGATGGTGAAGGAAAAGATCGTGATGAAACCTGCAAATTCAAACAACTTTGGATTTGTAACCATGATCCAAAAATTGTCTTGTTCCCCGGCGGTCGCTTCAATGTAATTATCAGACTCGCTAAATCCTGGATCATGGTCTGAGCGGATCTCGTCCAAGCACGGGACGATGATACATAGAATTTTAAAACTAGGGTAATCATTGCATTGCCTGATTTTTTTTAATTGTCATTATTCCTCGTTTTATAAAAACTGGAACCTTCATGAACTCGAGTCGAGTTGGGTTAGATGGAATATTGTGACAAAGTAGTGACAAGTGGGTGAATCGTCGCATTCATAATCACAAAACTTTGTGCTTCTCCATAAGACCTTCAGTAGTAGCCTAAAAAGTAACTGTTATTGTGCATGTAACATAATAACAGTTATAACAGTTGAAATATGATGTTGTGGGATATTTATTATTATTATTAAACTAACTAATTAACTAACTTAACTTCACGCCTCTTCCCTAGCGGGGTAGGCAGAGAGAACCGAACGCCATATAGCACGATCCATACACACCTCACTCGCCTCTTTAACATTCATAATCATTATAATTATTTGTTATTATGTACTCACGCAGACAGTCAGGGTACTTGTAGTAGCCGGGCGAGCACTGGTCGCACTGCTTGCCGCCGAAGTTGGCGAGGCAGTTGCACTTGCCGTCCGCGGAGCAGCTGGTGGACGGCGAGCCGGTGGGCGAGCAGCCGCACGGCACGCACGCGCGCTCGCGCCCGCGCACCTCCATATAATACCTGGTAACGTTACACACTAATATTATAAAGGCAAAGTTTTGAAAGTGTGTGTATGTTTGTTACTTCTTCACGCAAGAACTGCTGAACGGATATGTATGAAATTTAGCACAGAGATAGATTACAGTCTGGAATAACATATAGGCTACTTTTTATCCCAGAAAAATGCACAGTTTCTGTAGGAGGGAAACAGCTAGTAAATAAATAAATTCTCCCGACTGACACACCTATTCAAACAAACTAAGCTCATAATCTTGTGCTATGAATACTAGGTGAACACATACCCGGAGATGCACTGATCGCAGCGGGCGCCTCCAAATCCGGTCTTACAGATGCACTGGCCAGTGACGTCGTCGCAGATGCTCGCCTCCGTGCCGCTGACGTCACAGTTGCAGTCTGAAATGAGATGCAATTAAAGTCATTTTATTATTATTTCATACTCAGCGAAGCCAACTTGCGTTGACCTTGGGTGCACTTCCGTGCAAATGTAACTCACGGTTGCACGACGGGTACTCGTAGTAGCCGGCCTCGCACTGGTTGCACGAGCGGCCCGCGTACTTGCTCTTGCAGGTGCAGTTGCCGGACGCCTTGTCGCACACCGACGACACCGACCCCACCGGGTTGCACTCGCAGTCTGCAATATACGACAATCAATATAAGACAACATGGCAGATTATATAGTAACTAGCTTATGTTTGTTATGAAAATCGAAATCAACTAAAACTAACATACCGCAATCATAACTTATTAAATCAACACATGGATTTGTTAGGTTGTGAGAGACCCTGATAACGAAACGGGATAAACATACTTAAGTGCGTTAACATACATCTTTGACTCGAGTAAAAATATCCTTGTTCATTACACAAATATTTTCCCCTAGCGAGATTCGAAGCCACAACCTTTGGTGTCTCCAAGGTCTCATTCAACCGGCCGGCCTATCTGTAAAATGCTGACTGATATTTGTTAGCATTATGTACGAACTACGCGCTCGTACTAAAAGTGGAAGTAATTACGTCGACTAGGTGTTGCTTGCTAGGGGACCTAAGTCCGACTAACCGTCTTGGTGTATATACTTAGTGGCGAGAATAACATCGTCAGTGCGATGCAGGTTTGTATGGCGTTTCTGCATGTTCGGCGTTCGATATTGTTTATATATAATCATGACTAATCTTAACTAATAATTTTAGATACATTTGAATTTACTCACTTTTACATTCGAATGAGTAGTATCCATCAGCGCACACTTCACAGGAGTTGCCGGCGTAGTTGTATTTGCAGGGACACTGAAATAAATTGTCAAAATAAATAATCGTACAAAAGGTATTAATTCACCAGTGACCTTTTACGACTACATAGGTAAATAACACAATTGGAACGTTATTTTCAAGTCACAATCATCACAAAGTTTAGTAGTATGAACCTACCAGCCCCCCAACAGGCGTGCAGTGCTGCCCCTCAGTGCCGTTCAGGTTGCAGGTGCACGGCTTGCAGTAGGGGTAGTCGAAGTAGCCGTACGCGCACGCGTCGCACAGCGGCGGCTGGAACTCCTTGCGGCACTCGCAGCGGCCCGTCTCCTCCTCGCAGTTGCCGGTCGAGTAGTGTAGGTCGCATTGGCATGCTGGAAACAGGTGTGGGGATTGAAGTGTGGAATATATAGATAGCAACATTCACGCAATCCTTGGGTAAGCATTCAAAATCAAGGTCCTTCGAGCACTTTTGACCCAAAAAAATTGGGTTATCACACGGACTAGTAAAAAAATAAGGACTCCACACTGTCGTACTACAGCGTGAAGCCACGTTTATGCATGTTTGAGTGAGATACCTACTACCATTTAACGGATATCTGACATTTGGAGCGCTTATTATGTCAATGTCTGACGTAAGTTGCGTGTTATGTTGGACCATCTGAGCAGCTTCAACGTCTAGATAGTGGCGCGGAGTCCTGCTTTTTTTACTAGTCCATGGGTTAACATAAATATTTTGTTGGATAAAATATATTTAGGGTTAAATAAAGCCAACTATAAAACTAAACTGTGAATGCTTGGGGGAGCAGTTCAAATATTTATTGAGGGCTCTGGGAACATTTTCAAAGATACAACTATGTTCCAAGAATCCAATCAAAACTTTATTAATAAATTAAATAATTACTTAAACCAAGCTTTAACAAAAAATTCTTACAGTCAACATAGTTTTGATGAAGGCCTTTTTTATTTTGTAACAATATTTATTTAGGGTTAAACAAAGATCTTAGACAATATTTTTTAGGAATATCCCAAAGAATCAAGACAAATAAATAGAAATGTAAATTTATTTTTTATTGGGTATTATCTTAACATAGTATAAAACAAAGTAACCGCTTCTGTCTGTTCAATTGGATCTTTTAAACTATGCAAAGTATGTTGATGCCGTTTTCACCAATAGATATGATTCAAGAGGCAGGTTTATATGTATAGTTTGATATTGTATTTAACTCACCGAGCGAAGCCAGGGCGGGTCGTTAGTCTTTCAAAATTGGAGTAATTTAACTAGAAATGCTATGTCCTATAGTCATATGGCAAATATTATCATTTGTTTTCATGTGAATGTTAGCATAATTCAAGAATGAGTCAAGAATATTTACAGATTATTTATGTATAGTTCTTCATTGACTAGATAATACAAGAAAATACTACAAGCAGTCGCGGTCTAAGCCTGTTTTAGGCTCGGGGTGGCAAAGGGCTGCAAGAGGTTCTTAGTAGGGATACGAGCAGTGTTGCTTGACTAAAAGGGGTTCCCACTGTTATAGAATGATTACAGAAACTTGGAGATAATACCACTCAGGACCTGAGGCTCGGGGCGGACCGCCCCTTTTAACCCCCGGTTAGTCACTGACTAAAAGTGTTTCAACAATTTCAACTCACGCTGGCACACATCAATCTCATCCCATCGCTTCCCACTAGGCCTGTAGAAGGTAGGCCGGCACTTGTTGCAGTTGATGCCCTCGGTGTTGTGCTGGCAGTTCTTACATACGCCGCCACCCTCGTAACGTCCTTGGATGTCCAGCGAGAGATGGTTCTCATCCACTTTGGGGTCATATTCACATTCCGTGGTGTGGTTGTGGCAGTTGCACGCTGGAATGTTAACAAACAAGTATAAAATCATTGTATCTTTGCAGTGGGATTGTTTTTAATTATCTATTTAACTTAGGGCAAAATCCTAATGGATTATGATTATAAAACAAAAGGGGGATTGTTTGTCACTTGCAGTACTTAGTAGAAAAAACAATATTTTAATGCTAAGTATATAAACTATGTTCTTATGTTAAATATTTTCAGAATTAATGTATTCGTTTATTAGTACCATGTTGGTCTGGGACTGAAAAAGAATGTGCAAATTGTAGTTCTTGCCTAGAAATCGTAAAAGGCGACTAATGGTATATGTGGTTTTGGGTATGTGATTGAGTAGGCGACAAGATAGCTACTTGGTACAAATTTTTTAATTTTTTTCATCTGATCCAGCCGGGTTTTATTTTTGGCTAGTGTATTTAAAGGGGCATGCTACCCCTTTGACTCTGCCTACCCCTTAGGGGTTCATGTTATTACTCATTTAAGTTATTACTCAATTAAGTCAGTAAGTAATTGAGGGATTTTATTATCAAAAGAAAAATGATAAATGTTTGTAACACTTAATTAATAAGCAACTTTTATAATAAAAAAAGGAGAGGAGTTTTTTTGAGAAAGTATACATCATGATAAGATAATAAATAAAACTTACGTTCGCAAGAGAATCTGTCCCAGTACGATGATATCCTCCATTTCTTTTGCTCAAAGCCCCGGCAACACTGCGCACACTGAGGCCCACATGTGTTGTGGTGGCAGCGGCACTCCAGGATGCTGGTGTCGCTCTCCGGGTCTTTCGGGTCGCAGTTATCGGCGTGTCCATTGCACATGCACCGACCACCAATACTAATGTCTTTAATACTGTAGAAGTACTGTAAAAAAAAGTTGTTATCATTATTAAGATTTCTAGTACTATTATGTGAAATAACCACAATTAATAGCTTGAATATATTTGAGGTTAGTTTCAATTTGTAGTTTTTATTTTACTTTAGCTTTATAACATTTTTATTAACAGTCTTTTAATGATATGAAGTGGAGCTATTATTGGTACTCAAAACTATTTAATTTAAACTTATAGTACAATATTTAGACTTTTAATAATTGAGTCATTATGGTATAGACTAAGCATTATTCATAGATTGAAAGAGAAAAATCATTTTTATTAACAGAAGATACGAGAAATATCTAAAAACATCTAACTGCGAAGTTACGATTTCAAAGTTGGTTTTGGTTTTAATGCAAGGCATGCACTAAAAGCATTTAATTTAATTTTAGAAAAATTGTATATCTTATGTAGTCTAGAGAGAATTAACGAGTTTGTACCGTCTTTCCCTGATACATAATAACTAGGCGAAATCAAAACAACTCGCAAAAACTCGCGGAATAATTTTAAAAGTTTTAGTTTTAATATGACGAAATAGCTTTTTAACATCCCTGTGTTGTGGCTATGAAATCCGTATAAAGAGCTGCGGCGTTGCGGCTTGGGGTATAACTTTTTTGGCACAGATTTGCACGAGTAGACTATCATGTTGATGTTATGTACTAGTGGTACTTAATGTAAATAAATTTATTGGCTTAAACTTACATTAAATACTATAGTTTATTTAAAAATAGCTGTTGCAAATTTTTACAAACCCGTCTGGTAACTGTGGGATCCTGGCGCGCTACCGACATAAGATGTCCAAGTAAATTTTTTGTTCTCAATAGTCGTAGTCGCACATTCGTTGCCCTTGTCCACTCTTGCAGGACCAGAGAACTAAAATACTTATTTGCCGATGGCCGATAGTTTAACAAAGAGATGGGGATCTGAAAATAAATACTTTGATATAATTGAATTTCGATTACATCTTGAAGATAGTAAATTATAATACGCAACGCAAAGTAAGCTTTGAGAAATAAAAAAGTGAATATGGATTAGGTATTTATTGGAACTTGCCTTTGAACTTAGCCTACTTACCCCTTCCGGGATCGCGTGGCGTAATGTAATGTATGTAATAAAGTATTTGTGACGTACCATATATTTATTAGAAAATATTATTGCAAATTTAACAAGTGGCTAAATAGTCCTAGGATGGGTTAATAGGTATTACACGCTATTATCTTTTAATAGGCAATAGCAATTAAATAAATGTGGCTTACTTCTCCACCCTCTAAAGGCACAATTTGTGAATACTCTGTGCTGCATATGACGGAATCATCTCTCGTAATGGGCTGCAAACTTTCCTTACCGAAGTATCTTTCACAATCCCTGTAAAGGACAATAATTTTTCATGTAAAATCACCATTCATCTTTTTAAAATCACTAAGATATTTTTCTTCTTACTATTAATTCTGGAAATTACCCAAGATCAGGTTTTATTGTATCTACTATCTAAATTTTTAGTTGATAAATCTATAATTATTTATTACAAATAATGTAATTGCTTATAATTAAAATATACAGAACAGAAAAAAATATTTACTCTGTAATTTGGTGTTAAATTTAGCAATGTACTGTCATCGCCATATCTTGACACTTATAAAAACTAAAAGTAGTTAAGTCGAGCCCTAACATGATCCAACTACTTAGGTATGAGTTGTAAAGTAAGTAGGTACTTACTGTGGCGAATCCGAAAAATATTGCCAGGTTTTAAAAGTTTTCCCGTAGTCAGTGGACTTCTCCAGCGCCCAGAGGCCGGGTCTGGGCGAGTTGCCCATCTTCAGAAACACGTACGCCACGTGAAATTCCTGTGAAAACATGGGTGTAAACATGGTTTAATGATTACACCTTAAGATTTAAATAAGTAAATTTCTAAGTTGATAGAAAAGCGTGAATTTTTATTTAAGTATAATTTTTAATGCATACAAGATATATGAGGAACTTAGAATAATTATTTTTAATTCTCATCAAGCGCCATTGCGCACTAAAATAGAGCTCGCTGATTGAGCTATTACAAAAATGGCTCTTTTCGGAACCTTAATATCTTCTGTAGTCTGCTTTATGCTAACACATTACAAATAATTCCGTTTAGAAATCTGATAACAAGAGTGGGTGCAATAAAGAATATGACTTGAGGATGTAAAATGCAAGTTTGCACAATGAATAAATAAATATTAGGAATATTATTTATTTTTATTTAGGTATTTGTTTAAGTCTACCATAGAACAGGTACCTAATCAGATCTGTAAAATTTTATTATATTTTTACTATTGGCTAAGATAAAAGGTTCAAACACGGACTAGTAAAAAAAGAAGGACTCCGCGCCACTAACTAGACGTTGAAGCTCCTCAAGTGCCCCAATACGATATGTTACTTACGTCACACATTGACATAATAAGTGCTCCAAATAACAGATATCCGATATCTGTTATCCATAAGTATCTCACTCACACATTCGTAAACGTGGCTTCACGCTATAGAATGACAGCGTGGAGTCCTTCTTTTTTACTAAGTAGTCCGTGGGTTCAAAGTTGTTATAAAGTTAAAAACATCCTCACAACTCACGACTCAAGTACAAATACCCATGTTCATCACACGAAACATATTCACCTAGCGAGATTCGAACCCGCGTCACTCGGTTTCGTGGCCAGAGTCTCTGACCACTCGACCATCGGGCCAGTCGAAGTTAACGCGAGAGAGACTGCAATACATTTGTTTAAAACAGTAGCAACTCGCTGGTCTTTTAAAAAAATTGGTTCTTTTTTCACTCTTTATAATATTTTATTTTTATATATGTTTCGATGAATGCGTATAAATATTTTTTATGCATATTGCATCACTGTATGATATCTACTGGGCGTTTTACGAAGTAAGTAGTACAATGTTTGCTTAGTTCAGCAGATATCGATTTTTACTCAGCAGAACTTCTATTTATAATGACAACCAGACCTCGCCCTTTCCAAGAGCATAAAGTTTTTACTGGGTAATTATATAATCGCATTAAACATTATGTCTGCTAGCTCCGCACTGCCCTGTTTCGATACGGCGCCTACGCAGCTTCCGGCGTCTGCCGCAATGTAGCTAGTGATGGCATTGTCGTTAAATGCGGACTTTATATCTAAATGTAGTGTTTATATACAGACTAGGAAGGAATATATTTAGCAATGTGTTCTCAGCGTGACAAATATTACAGAATAATTGATAAATCGCTATGAACAGTCATAGGCTAAGTACATTTATGTTTAGTATAAGTAGACCAGTCTATATATTAAGAGAAAGATAGAGTACCTAAGTTGTGTCAGATTGTTTATTTCTTGAGAATTATCTCTACATACACCTATATTATGCTAAAACTGTCTACCACTTATCATCATCTTCCTAGCGTTATGTCCCTTAAACGGCGTCCGCTTAGACCATGATCCATTGAAGCGACTGTCGATCTGACCTTCGTAACCCTCAGATAGGGGAACCAGACAATTTTTGGATCATGGTTCAAGCTATCTATCACTATACTACAACATTTTCAGCTTCAGCAAAGAGAAGACACGTGGTGGCTCTGATACCTATCAATAGTTTGCACATGTCCTTATTTTGTCATGTTATTAATCTGGACTAGAATGTTTCCTAGATACAAATAGTATTAAATTACGCATTCGCATTGAGCATACATGCAATATATGAATAATTCGCACTGGCAGCATTGACGTACCTATTCATATATGATTTGTACTCGTTACCCGACTACGTAAAAAGATACTTCTTTTCAACCGACTTCAAAAAAAGGAGGAGGTTCTCAAATCGACCGTATATATCTTTTTTTTTTAATTTTTTTGTTTTAAAATCGTTTTAAATATACTTGAACATTTCTAAAGAATCTAATGACTTCTCTCTCATCAAAATAAATAATTCTACCCATCGTTGTGTCCTTTTCTTAGTCGGGGTCCAGGGTTCCCACCTTTTTAGTGAGGACCACTTTAATTTCATTATTGTTATCAGGGACCACTAGGTCGAAAAATGGACTACGTTAAATTTAAAATAACCCTTTTTCAACATAAATATCTTCTTAATCCTTAGACCGGGTAAACGTACAAATAGGTGAAGGTTCGACATAAGTACCTACATATTGAAGGTTATTTGAATGTACAGGTTTTCTCTTGACGTTTTGCGGTCCAGCTAGAGGTAAACAAATATAAATAAAGAGTGCCTCAAAAGCAACTTCAGTTTCATAGTCCAAGGCGACCCCCAGTAGGAAACTGACATGACGCTCTGAGAAAGTTGGTTCGTCTTACTAAGACGGTTAAGTGCGTCCTTAATCAAAAGCAAATCTCTGTTTTACTGAGCATTCTACGAAACAGCGGCAATACGGAATACCCGTAAACGGAGTCTATAATTAATTTAATGTCCCTCCATGAGGTAACCCGGGTCAACGGCCGAGTGATGCCTATTTTCAGACCTGTGTTTGTCCCGGGTGCAAACATGACACTTTCACTGGAAGTGTTGCAGTCTAGTTTATCGTGCTATGCCGCTTAAGGACGGAGATACACGGGCCATCAAAAATAGATAAATATAATGTTTCACTATACAGAATTGAGCATCCGCTGTCTAGGTACAAAACTACTAAAACACTTTAATCTTGTTCAAAATTTACATAGCAACTTTGTAATTACCACCGTGAAAAAGGTATCTATTTAACTAGAGAAGAACAAACATAACTAGTATTTACACAAAATTTCCCGTTGGTTCTGTGCTTTCAGCTCAAAATGGCAAAGTTAAAGCTTTTTTGACTGGACTATAGGGTAAGTAAGTGTTTTTAAAGATTGCACATACATTTTCTAGTTAGGCAGCGTCATTTCTAGTGCTTATAACAGGGTCAGTGGGATCGAAGTTTACACACGACAAATTGTAGATACTTAATAATAATCTTTATAAAGATGCTATGAAGCTTAATTTTTCGATTGACCAAGCTCCACACGCCACTATGGAAGTGTGTTTAAACTATGTTTAATTCGTACCTGTCCCAGGTCGATGGTGAGGTTGATCTCGTTGTACTTCATCCCGCGGGATAGCGGCGGGCTCTGCCACCAGGTCTCCATGCCGTCCACCGCGTACTCCGGGGGGTGCTTCTTAGCGTCGTTCGTCGCGTTACAGATGTCGCACACCTTAAAACAAATTTAGTGTTATAAATTAGTGCTGTTTACTGATTAGCTAAATATCCTTAAAATTGTCAAGGAAAAGGAAATAATATGGTACTTTTATTAAGAAAGACGTACCGTTACTGAGAGATAATAAAAATGTACATCACCACCACCACTAAGCCATCGTGGCTTAGGCACACAGTGTTAGGTATTATGTTGCGATTTTAATTCAAGCACCTATTAGGTTTAGTCCCATGTTGGTCTGGGAGTTGGCCCATGTAAATCTGGGACAAAAAAAAGAATGTGCCAACTGTGCTTCTTGCCTAGCATGTCGTAAAAGGCGACTAATGGTTTACGGGCATTTGGGTATGTGATTGAGTACGCGACGAGCTAGCCACTTGTCACTCCTTTTTTACAGCTTTTCATCCAACCCAGCCCACTGTCCCATGTTGGTCTGGGACTTAAAAAGAATATGCCACTGTGGTTCTTGCCTAGCATGTCGTAAAAGGCGACTAATAGTATATCGGATTTTGGGTGTGTGATTGCGTAGGCGACAGGTTAGCCGCTCGTCACTGCTTTTTCACAATTTTCCATCTAACCCAGCCCAGCTTTATTTTCGGCTGAACGTGGTTGAAGGGGTATGCTGCCCCTTTGACTCTGCCTACCCCTTCGGGGATCATGGGCGTGATGTTATGTATGTACGTATGTACCTATTAGGAATTATTATTACCATCTACAAGGAATTATCAGTATGCTGAGTAGCCAGTAGGTAAAAGACAATTACTATGTTACTAATTATGCAATAAATAGTCGTACTCTCTCTTTATTTCGTCACAACATTTCGCATGATTGTTTGCATCCCTTCCACAATTTACGACAGTAACAGGAACCAGTGACAAATAGCGCTTAACAAAACGAGAAGCGGTTCGTGAATGCGTCGTTCAATTCCGCCCCCAAAAAAAGGAGACTAATCTCCAACACGCGAACATGTTGTTCTGAAAAAAGTCCATTCAAATTTGGGAGGCTTTGTGGAGTGAGACAAAGGCCGGCCGGTCGGGATGCGCGGGCGCATTTGGTCGCCACATGTCCACAAAAAACGTGGCAAGTGCGAGAGGGTCTGTTGGCTAGAGGTTCTTTACTATGAGGCGAAGGAATGGTTAAATCTTGATGATATTGAAAGGTTATGGTTGTTGTTGACTGGGTTGACTTAAAGCTTCTGTAGTCTGATACTAATAATTTATATTGTGTATAAATAAATATTAAAGATAAGAGGAATGTAAGTATTGCTCTTTGGACTCTGCTTACCTATTAGGAAATTGGGGGTTATGATTGTAAGTGCACATATTATGCAAAAGACAATGAGAGTGTAGGAAAGAAAAATAACTATAAAGTTGTCCTAAATGTAGATAATATAAGACGAATGTCACTGAAGGGCCTAAATGGACTAGAGTAGCTAATGAGCTTTTGAATAAAGTATATTGAAACGACAAGAGCTTTATAGAACTAGATTTCAAAAGTCATAAGAATCCTAAGAGCAATCTGGCACATATCTAACTTTTACTGCCATTAACAGTATTAGCTTCCTACATTTGGACTCCTTGCGTCTTACTTGCTAAAATGCATAAATAATATGGATATGTTAGGAAACACCTAATAAAATATCTTCCCAAAGAACCCCAAAATCTTCGCCGCCGCGCGGAGCCGGCCGGAATCTGCCGACCCAGCCTCAAGAGCTGTCTTGTCAGATTTCATTATTGCCATAATAATAATACGTAATGCATTGTGCAAGCCACACCGTTCGTATGTGCACCTACTTCAACACCCATTGTTGTGATAAGCAGTGACATTTGTTTATCCTACTGATATCTAATATTTTTTGGTCTATCATACTACAAAATGCCTCCGTCTTCTATGCAGCAGTATAGCGATTCTTATGTTGTTATATTGGTTTGCCTGGTATGTGATTTGTGTCATATCCTTTTTGATATCAAGGCAGTTTCTCAGTTGTTATGAAGTTATTCTCCTGATTCGCAACTAAAATGATGAGTATAACTTAAAATTATAAGTTCACATATAAATATCACACTACATCACATACATTGATCTGACTCCGAGGATATCAGAAACAACAGTGATATTACAAACATATACTTAACTATTAGATATTAACATCCAGACAAAGAACAAACACAAGTATTCATCATACGAATATTTGTCCTGCATGGGGATCGAACCCACAACTCTAGACCCTAGTATGTATATAAAATTTAAAAATAAGTAGAACACAGCTGTCAAATCATGAGATTCTTCAGGTCATTCTTGCCTGTTGCACCCAAAATCTTAAAAGACCTATTATACAAGAAGAATAGATAGATACGTAATAGAGTTTGCAATGCTAGAGCCAGCAATCCACCTTGGCCCAGCACAATTTTAGCGGTGCTTGATCTAGCGACATGTGCTAGTGTAATGCCGCTGGATTTCAATCCCGATTATAGATTGGAATGCTGGCTCAAGCATTCTAGCTGGGTCAGCAAAATTTTAGCTCCGTTGAATCTAGCGACTAAAATTAAAAGACTAAAAGCGAAAATTCAAATGCTGCCGCTGGATTGCAATCCCTAATACTCGTACATATCCCTGCACGGGTCAAAACCAAAGTTTACAAACTGTCATTCAAGTTTGAAAGTCGCTCATTCAACCCATTACTAATAATAGCTGACGTGACACCCGAAATAAGTTCTCGTCACGCGGGAACTGAGGCTCCGTGATATCGGGTTCGCGGGTCAAGAGATAATTCCACCGAGGGCCTTTGTACTAATAACTCGAAATGTTATCGCATCGAGTCATTTAACGTGGACACTTGGAAGTGTCAGTTAACTATTTTGTCACTTCTTATTATGAATGAATGAGAAATTGGAAGCTGCATTTATATTACAATGGTATCACACATTTCAAAATCGATTATTCTATACAAGAAAGGTTATTTCTTGGAAACTTGGAAACATCTAAGATCTCGATTTAAATTACTATACCTAATATTAGTAGTAACTAGGTGATCACGGCGAAAACTATATATATAAATGGGGGCAACATTTGAACGATAATAAAATAAAATATAGACGACAAGAATCTACCCCCTTTTTAGAGGGACCTTATCATTGTGATCCTTCGAGCCAGATAGTGCTTTCTTGCAGTATCTAGTAAAGTGCACACTCTTAGTTTTAGAAAACGTGATGCAAAAACAAATCTAATTTTCTCTAAACGGCTGACGGTAGCGAGCGTCGAACCCGTTATCAGCGGTGGTGGGCCAACAGGACGTCTGATAACCACCTTATCGTCTGTTTATCTGGGAGACTGCCGGTTGCTCTCCACAGGGATCGCTGTTTCCCGACGGCTATTTGGCTTACAGTTTCATAGAAATACTGGTGAACAGTATTCTAACATTTAATTATTAACACTTAAACAAGGGCCTTTCATCACTCTCACCATCTCATTGTATATAATATCAACAGTCAGTAGGAGGTTATTGTTAGCTAATACCGAATAGCTTTTGATTCAATCTTTCAACGTCTTGAATGCTTTTTATCACGAAAATGGTCCTTCGAGCCAGATAACTTTGGTATTTCCTAAAAGCAATGTCTATTTGATAATTTCATGTCGAGACATTAAAAAACGACATTTCATGTTAGTTTGTCATTTATGTACGGATGAAAGATGCCATCGTTAGCTTACAAAGCATTTTTATGGTAGGTATGTATTATATTATTGGTACATTATTGATACATTTTTATTTTTATTTTAATATATTAATAAAGGCGTTAAATAAGCATATGAGCAGGCTGACGGTAAAACGGTAACGTACCCTAAGAATACTTGTAAGTAACACCAGAGGCATCTCAAGTGGATTGCCGATCTTGCAAATGCATATTGGCATAATGGAATAATGTTTAATATAGACCATGTACTTAAGTAAGCAATGTGGCTAAGCCGGTTTTCCCTTTTATTGTTCGAAATATATTTGTATAGTTATTGATTAATTTAAAGCGGCCCTTATTACCCTGACCACTTATCATGCTAGTTTGACGTAAAAACCACTTTTTACGAAACTATCTTTCACGGGGTTTTACGCTAACGGGGTTTCCCATAGCAACCATGTGCTCATGTGATGCGTTTTTTCTCTACAGGTATATCATGTCCCACGACCATATCCTTCAGAGACTTTACGGATAAATTTACCCAGTCGTAATCGTGTATCTCGTTCCAAATCAATAATAGGCTGTTGGATTCAAAAAATTTACTAGTCCGTAAGTTACAATATCAAACAATTATGTAGGTATACGTTAATTTTGCTTTATTTTGTACTCATAAATGTCAAAAATCGCTTTTACGTCACTTGTTTCTAAAATTTTACAGAACAAGCGACGTCCCGTGGTAATTTAACGCGCTGTATCATCGCAATTTTTCGTTTACTGAACAAAAAAAAGGAATACGTAAGCAATTTTTTTTTGTAATGTCAATAATGTACTACAATTTTTTTTTAGTCCACTAGTCTATTTTGCTCTCAGCTTTAAAGTATAGTTTACGACATTACTAATTGAAGGCGTAATGTAATTTAATATTGATACATTTGAAATTGAATGTTATATATTATAATGCAATAAGTTAAACATTATAATATAATGAATACACACACACACACACACACATACATATACGACACACATATTATTATTTGAATATTTGTATTTCTGACTCCCACGTGACAGTCATCGCCTAGTGTGGGAGTCACTGTAATTGTCAATGTAATTATTTTTCTGGTAATTAAAATGATACTGAATTTAGTATAAGAAAACGTTCTTAAGTATGTATTTTGTATTCGGTATCTATTTAGCACTCCAATGAGTTATTTTAAAATCATTCATCATTACATTCGCGTTAGATTATTTCTGAGAACTACTAGTTTACAATTTCATTGACACCTATCTGTTTATAGTCAGCACTCGAAAAGCTACATCAGCGGTGTCCAAACTGCATCGCTACGCATTGTAACATTATGTTAACAGGCTTTATTACTCACTACGGTAGTTACTAATAATAATAATGCATTATGATTTCTTTGATATTAAGCAAAGGAAGGCCTTAAAGTATTTCAACCTTATCCACCTGATATTATACATAGGATAGATGCGAAAAATATCGATCTGTCTATTATATTTTTACAGCTAAACTATCTAATCGATTACGATTTAAGTAAGCACGCCTAGGTCGAACCCCAAGAAAGGCTATAAGGCTACTTTTTATTTCGAAAAGCCTGATACATCTCACAAGACACCGATATAGTCGCTGTAACTGTAACAGATTAAATTTTACGGGCGGAGCGGCGGGCAATAGTTAGTTTATAACAATACTATATGTGATTCAAGGTATAACGAACTGTTTCAGCATATTTTTTAATATTGACGCACAAGAAGAGACTCTTTAACTAGATTGCTTAGCCGGTATCTACTTACAAATGAGCGTAATTAACAATTAGTATTTACTTAATTTTGTTTTCACATAAAATCTGCCGGCGAAAAGCATTTAAAGCTTTTATTTTATTGAAAACAATAGTATCATATTAGTTATCACATAAATATAAATAAATGAGAATTCCGTGCAAACTATGGAATAAGAATAGTCAAGATCAGGACTAGGTTTACATAATACTGGGCTTAAATCTTCCGAAATTGTACACAATTTTATGGGAGCGAGCGGTATTTGATGGATCATTACCCAGGTAATATAAAAATAAATGTTCAGGTACTCTCAAATACAATAAGGTGCTTCAATATGCCTAGATAAAATTAACTTAACAATTTTTATTTCTTATATTATTTATTTTTATGGTAGTAGTCTTAATAGACTCCGCTCTGTTCCTATATTAATAGACAACTGACAAGAAATACTGCAATAGTTTTTGAATTAATTACAGAGGAACATTAGCTGAAACAAAACTATTCGTTACGCTAGTAAAACCGTCACATGACTATTTTTATACCCATTTTAGAAGTGCTCTTGATAATAAAGGTCAAAGTACCACGTGAATTAGTTCACATTCGGTGATAAAAATGTGTGTACTGGAGACTGTTGAACTCTCGCATACTTGTGGAGTAGTCTTAGATAATGGTAGTAAGTAGATGCTCGGTATAGCATAGCTTAGACAGTGGTGTACACATCGCTTCATAATCTTCCTAGCGTTATAAATAATAAATGAATTCAGACTACATCACATACATTGATCTGACTCCGTGGTAAGTAGCTTAAGCACTTGTGTTACAGATATCAGAAATAACAGTGGTAATATAAATATATACTTAAATACTAAATATTAACACCCAGATAGAGAAAAACCACAAGTATTCATCACACGAATATTTGTCCTGGGTGGGAATCGAACCCACAACTCTAGGCGCATGGGCAGGATCACTACCGAATGCGCCATCGAATCAAATATTCTGTATGTCTCGTGGCTGGGCGGGCTCCGCTTAGACCATGATCCAGGAGTTAGTGAGTCAGGTAATTACATTGAAGCAACTGCCGATCTGACCTTCGTAACCCTAAGATGGGGAACCAGACATTTTTAGGATCATGGTTACAAATCCAAAGTTGTTTAAATTTGCAGGTTTCATCACGATGTTTTTCTTCACCGTCGAGCTAGTAGTATAAATACGTAGGTACATAGATTTGAGAAATCCAGAGGTACGTGCTCGAGTTTGAACCCGCACTCCTCGGTTAAAAAGCGCGTGTCCTTCCCATTGAGCTACCACCGCTCTCAGGTGTACACATAGCTTATCGTGTATAAGAAAGGAAGGTACGTTTTTTAAGATACCCGTATAAGTATAATCTATTCTAAGACTCATTTCCATGTGATAGTAAGATAAACTTTCTGTTGTATCTTATTCTCTCCATAAGCAGGACTACTGTGTAATTCTTCGAATTTATTTTAAAGCTTTTGCGTGAAAATAATCTGTTGTGTTTGCCTTAAAATCTAGTGCGTTCATAGTTAGTACATTAAGTTTCCTACTGTCAATCTTTTGTATTTTTTCACAACCAAGTATGGATGGTACGGTGATTAAATCAAATGGACAATAGCCGCGGTTAGGCTTAGCTAGGGTTGCCAACTTTTTTTTACAAGAAATAAAGTATGTTCAGGTATATGAAGATTATTAACAGTATTTTTGAAAAATTTACAGTATTTTAATTATTTATTGTTTTATATACATATTTTTAGAGCTTCTCGCACAACTTACTAATTTACAATATTTTTCAAAAACGTCTCAGTATAGCACATAATAATGTGTTTGCATTTAGCTGAAAACATTATTTTGTATAATTGCTTTATTTTTGTTTAACAGTAAAAATAATAATTTAGTGGAAAACAGTATAATACTGTTTAAAACAGTGTAGTTGGCAACCCTAGGCTCAGCTGCAGTCGGTTAAGTGTAATAGTTAGACCTAAGGTTTGTCATCTTTTTGATACCATTAGAACGGCCGATCGTATTAATGCATAATAATAAATGATAAAGAAATTCTAAATAAAATATCTTAATACCAGATTACATCACATACATTGATCTGAATCTGAGGTAAGTAGCTTAAGCACTTGTGTTACGGATATCAGAAACAACAGTGGTATTATAAATATATATACTTAAATATTGGATATTAACACCCAGACACAGAACAAACATAATGTTTGTCCTGAGTGGGGATCGAACCCACTACTCTTGGAGCATAGGGTAGGGTCTCTACCAAAAGCGCCATCGAGCCAGTCAAGATAAAGAAATTTGTTGTAAAGATAAGTTTTGACCTTCTATAACTGTGACAGATACAATAAAATTTGTATTAGTTTCTGCTATCTACTCTAGTAAATTGATATATTTAAGTATCATATAAGTATACTTAGTTTTAAACAGGACTTAAATACATACTATGCCTATATTGTAAAACGATTCAATAGTAATAGTTATACTACAATCAACATTACGATGAGACAATCTTGACAAACAATAAAAAGCTCACCAGCTCGGAGCTTATTTACTACCTGCACTCGCGATTCATCCGAGCCCATTCATTAAAGCTCAAGTCGAAAGCTCCCGTACGCGCCGATAAAGCGCACAAAACATATTAACTGGACGGCAGGTTTCTCGAAGTTTCCTCTGCACTTTAAGCTCTATATATATATCAACTTTTGTGATGATTTTTAAGAACAAGTGAAAGATAATAGTGTTTTATATGCTAACTGGTTGGTTTGTGAATAATTGCTGGGTGCCAACCATTATTCTATCTATACTTTTAATAAATCTGTAGAGGTCAATTCTGTACATGAAATATATTTTCAAAATAACTATCAGGGGGTGATTAGTGATCGATACTGATGCCAAAAATGCAATCAGTAAAATTTTTGTCTGTCTGTCAGTCTGTATGTTCCTTATAGAAACAAAAACTACTCGACAGATTTTAACGAAACTTGGTACAATTATTCTTCATACTCCTGGGCAGGTTATAGTATACTTTTCATCACGCTACAATCAATAGGAGCAGAGTAGTAAAGGGAAATGTTTGGAAAACGGGAGAAGTTTCTCCATTTTTTAAGCTTGCGTCGCGTTTGCAGCCTTAATGGTTAAATTACATAGAAATCATGTATGACGGAAATAGTCTTTATAATATTAACCATAAACGCGGGTGACACCGCTGGCACAGCTAATAGTTTATAAATTGTAAAGAGATTTTTTTTTGTTTGTACAAATATAAAATATATCATTTTATAATTGATTTGAAGCACTACCTTTTGCTCGGGCTCGTCTGCATTGATCTCAGAACTAAGCTAAAGGAAAATTCGTATACTATTACTTCAAGGACAAACAAATGTGAGATAAAAGTTATCCATTTGTTAAGTTACAACTATACTTATGCATTTGTGTACCAAACAGCTCATTCTGTTGAAGAGTTGTGAAAAAATAATAAACATTCATTAAAACTATAACATTTATGCATAAGTAAGTATAATGGGTTCTTAAAATCGATCCAGTGCAAAATAAATAAATTCTCCAGACTGACACACTAATTTCTTAGTTCGTAAGCTTATATAAGCTTGTCCTATGGATACTAGGTAAACGGATATGAATGCATACGTTTATAAACATCCATGACTCGAGTCCATATGCATTATACGAAACATTTGAACGGGATTCGAACCCGCGACCCACGGTATCGTGGCCAGGGTCTCTGACCACTCAACCAACGGGCCTGT
>OX596199.1:2730361-2843659 GCA_951394215.1 Glyphodes perspectalis
CATTTTATTTTATCAAGTGATTCAACAGTTTTTGGAGCAGTACCATATGTTTTGTGTGACTGAAGTGACCCTCGCAGTCACGTTCACAGTTCAAGTTACACGTTGTAACTTGAAGTGTCCCGAACTTTACACAGACTTCAGCGTTAACTTATGGAAAATTGCCTTGTCTAATCGCTAGCGACTAATACTAAACAATAACGAGACTTATAATTATATTTGTTTGTTCAACGTTATCTCCAAAATTATAGCTTTCATAAATGTATAAGTAAAATTTCAGAGACGATCATAAAGTAAGTTAGTTGTCATTCGCAAGCTTATTTGGAAACAAATGGAACACACCTGCCCCTGTATGACATGTTCGTCGTGGTCCGCGTTGGCTCCGACAAGCTTGCAGTAGAGTTCGGGGCCCTCGTCTCCGCAGGTGGCGGTAGCGGTGATCTTCTTGCCGAGGGCAAGGTTGACGTAGGGCGGCGTGAGGATCTCTGCGCGCGCGACGGCGCAGAGCAGCAGGAGCGCGAGCGGGCGCGCCATGATGCGCGTGCGGCGGCCGGGCGCGGAATGGCGCGCGAGCGGGGTGCGGCGTAGCCGAGGGTTTGTTTGGACCGATTGTTGCTTCGTAATTGGGATGCGTCGGATTTTTGCGCTAGGAAATGCTTCTAGCGGAATAGTGTTTTTTACTACGATAATATCCTTCAGCCTTCATCGGTATTCCATTTCCGGCTGAAGCATAAAACGGTGTTGATGTAATTCTTTGTATGAGTATCAATTAAATTTGATGCGCAGGCTTTATCGGCTGGTGATCCGTTTGCAGGTCTTGGGGAATAACCCGTTTATAAACTTTAGTTCTGTATAAAGCATGTTTAGGATTAGAAAGAGATAAGACAATTTTTTTTAAGTTTTATTAATAAAATAAACAAACTACCTACCTAACTACTATTTACAGATATGTTGAATTTTTTGTCAAGTTCGGCATGATTTGTGAGTAAATAGAAAATATTAGAAGAATATAAAATAACTCTTCTGCCGATGATGGGATATGTTATTGTGCATGTAGGTATTAATACCACTTGGTCGACGATGAAGGAACTATCGTAAGGTAACGTAACCTGCATATTCACTAGGGTGTGTTCTCATAAACCGAACTGCCTATTGGTCCTGACTAAGAGTAAGTCAAATGGCATTAATTTTAAGATTGTAACGCCACAATACCCTATGCCACCACACTCGTTCAGCACCATAGACAAGGTGAACCCTGCAGGAACAGCACATATCGTTAGGTAGAAGACGTGATGAGAGACACCACTACATATTACGTTTGTTGTTGGCTTGAAATGTAAGTACTTAATAAAGTCCATTTCACCTCAGAAGAGTTCCGTTTTTTAGTCCGTTAAGTTATATGTGAGTTATGTTTAGCCAAATAATGTAGGTAGGTACTCTATATATATATATTTTTATGCTAAGATGGGTTTGCTCTTGGCTTCAAACTGAACCATACGATTGAGAAGAAGCCATTTCGTACAACTAAAGTGATTATTAAGTTATGAGTGCTGTAGAGGTTTGTCTCTACAACAATAAATACTCTTATTGGTAGAACTTTTTAAGAATGGATGAAACTAAAAAGTCAACTTTGTCAAACTTTGTGTCTTGTCACTTTGTTCGTCACTTTTTGAAACATGCAATTCACGTTTATACTTAATTTTACATTTTAAAGACATTTTTTATTGTTATATTTTGTATTTTACTTTTTACTTAAACAGTTTACAATGCATTATCTTAATGTTTATTATTTGTTGCTTATCTGCTATTGCGGTCGGCAAGTAGTGTATTCTGCATTTTTATCGCGTTTGAAGAATACGTACTTGTATAGCACACTTTCCACTGAAGTGTTGGTTCTGCCTGAAGACTATATAGTGGACGAGTTAAATGAGTCATACTATTACAACACCATTACTAGCACTACATCGACAATCCAAACAACGAACCAAAGGAAATTTACCAAGAAACTCTGGAACGATAATAGGGAGGAGTACCTTTGGAGACCTTATAAGCTGCGCTTCAGACAAACGAAGCCCAGTGAATCCACTGAGTTGGCGCAAGCAAACCCCGATTTGGACACGTGGCCTACGGTCCCTTGGATTTTTTTGCGAAGCAGGGGCACCACGGAATTGTTAACCTCCCCACCGACACAGCCCAACTCCGCGACAAGACGGTCTTGGAGACCATATTTCCCCACGAGAAGCACAACAAAAACCACCATCCAGATTTCGACTAAAGACGATGTGCAAAATAAAGTTAGTGAAAAGTGTGAAGTAAATTCAACTGAAACCACTGTTGTGACACGGAAGACCCTCTGTTTGGATTCTCAACTGATCAACTTACCGGCAGCTGGCAAATCTACTACATATCATTCCCAAGCGCTCCTGCGCGTCATATTCAATGACAATAAAGAAGCTTTGAATGAGAGTGCGCTTAGAGCAAAAGTAAATAGCAAACTAACATACACCAAATTTAACAAATTGACCACAGGTAAAAAAACACGAACTAGACTGTATACCAATATGCCCATAGCCAGCTGGAGAACAAGAATAATGAAAGTAAGACCTCAAATCAGAAACAAATCAAACAGAATTACAACAAAGGGGGTTTCCTATCGGCCTACACTAACCAAAAGCTTTAACAGTACAGTAAATGACTTGTCGAGCACTTCTATACGACAAAAAATGGTCCAAGGTTTAAATAATGTTTCTGTGAACCCCAATTCGAAAATGAGATCGCAGAATTACATGTTAAGTTTGCACGAGCCCAAGCAAGGCGCTACTGCGCGGTGCTACGACTGCGGCATGTATTACACAGGCCTGAGCCAAGATTTCACCTGCTTCAACATCTTCGACGACCCAAACATGCGCTGGCGTTTTTATCAGGCACGACATCAGAGACAGTGTGGAAGCAACAACTACATGCGAGGATGTTTCGTCCGATATCTGGACTTCCCGTTTCAGTATAGCGAAAGGGGCTGCAGAACCATGCCTCCGCCGAAAGGGAGGAGTTACGCATCAAAAAGATTGAGGAGACTCGAGTTTGTGCTGTCTGGCGTCGCGGTGGGCTGCGTGAAGAGCCCCAGTGCGACGCTCACTCCCTTCAGCAAAGGTGTTTCTTTGTACACATATTTTCATGTTTGTGTGTGCAATCGTAATTTCTGCAATTCAGCCGATTTAAATGTGTCTTTTGACTTACTCAGTGTATTGTGTGTATCTATATGCGTTTATTACTACAATATACTTTATCAACAGTAATAACATATTTATTATTTTTAAATCATCAAAGGAGAGAAGCATCGTTTACAATGATACTATTAAATAGTTTTTGTTCGGATTTCCATGTAAGTTGTGTAAATCGTTGTGTAAAGCTTGGTTTCATTGGATAGTAACTGAGGGTAATTGTAATATCGACAGAAGGCATTTTTAGTACTTGATACGTTATTTCAGCATAAACATCTTATTTCTTACTAATATGTACTATAAACGCAAAAGTTTGTATGGATGGATGAATGTGTGGATGTTTGTTACTCTTTCACGCAAAAAGTGCTGCATGGATTTTAATGCAATTTTACAATAGTATGATAGCGTATACATTAGAATAACACATAAGCTATGTTTCATCGATGTATCATGCGAGCAACGCCACGGGCAGAAGCTTGTGATGTAACAATTGTTGCTAAGTCAATCAGTAAAAATTCTGTGAACTACAACTTCACTCCAGTTCAGCTCAAAAAAAAAATAGACTACACACTCTGTAAAGAATTCGTAAATTAATTTCTGAATAATAGTGAAGCGGAGAACATTAATTTATGAATGGTACTGACATGTTATGTTCACTTATATCATTTAATTGTATAATCTCGTCGTATTATATAATCTTATAATCTAACACATATATGTTAGAGTTATATACTGTGCTAATGTGCTAATTTTTTAAAAAAAATGTGTTCGTCCATTCATTTGTTTCGACTACTTGTGTCGCAACACGCCACGTCCGCACCTGCCCTAGTAAGTAGACAGGCATCACATCTCGAGGGGGTACGTGACAGTTCGTTGAAATTAAAACAATAATAACAAAGTTGTAAAGATATCCACTTTAATAACAAATGCAATTATATTTAAAATCCAAACGTGGAATTACAACGAGTACTGGTATTTGTGGCCTTCTTCTGGTTTCTTTTCTTTAGGCGACTTTTGTTCGTTGATGCTGTCCACGCTGCTTTGTCTCCTCAACGATTTTAGGTCTGAAGTACTTTTCTTCATTCTTTTCAGACCTTCAGCAGCACTCCGGACTCCCTGTGTCTTATTAGCCTTAGTCTTCGTGACTTCATTAGAGTGCTTTTTATCTTTCTTAGACTGTAACGTTTCTTCGTCAGATTCTGTTGTACTTATAGTTATTACTGGTATAACGGAACCAAGAGTTGAATCGGATTGCTTGGATTGTGTACTAGTTTCTGATGTTTGTTTTCTGTCCATCCTTTTATTTCCTCTACTCACTTCTTCTCCAGCTTTACTATGTGTAATTTCCTTACTCTGGTCTTGCTTCTGCTTTTCAATATTAGCTTTCTTCTCGGAACGATCGTCTTCCTTCTCCAATTTTACTTTTAGGCCCATTATATCACTTAATTTTGGCTTAACGTTGTCAGTTTTAAATTCCACATTGCTTTTTTTCTTATCTGCATGTTTGAAAATAATGTCTTTAATTTTTAATACTTCTTTGGGTAAAGTTTCGTGGAAGTCTGTGTCTGTCTCGTCGTCTACATTATTCGAGGATTGTGATAGATTATTGGCTTCAGGTATATCCGCATCAGGTTTTTTGTCTAGAGCCATTCCGACTATCTTTGCAAATATACCTCCTAAGTAAAAAAAAAAATATTATTAGAAATCCTTTTAATAAGACAATAAAAAAATAGTACAACAAAAATACTGATTATCACTGATTAATGTTATGTCGTCTTATAAATAATAATCTATTTACATAATTTTATTAATTACACACATACATAACATCACGCCCGTAATCCCCGAAAGAGTAGGCAGAGTCAAAGGGACAGCAGGACTCTTTAACCACATTCAGCCAAAAATAAAACTGGGCTGGGTTAAAGGACAATTGGGAAAATATAATGACAAGTGGCTAGCTCGTCGCCTACACAATCACATACCCAACCCGATATACTATTAGTCGCCCTTTACGACATGCTATGCAAGGAAAACAGTTGGCACATTATTTTTAAGTCCTAGACCAACATGGGACAGTCTTAGACTAACGTGGGACTGTCCCATAGTATTTATTTATATTTCTATAGCAAAGCCTGGTTTACCTTTCTTTTTAACAGCCTTCAAAGGTTCAGTTGTATCATCCGCGGTGATGGTTTTGCGGTCATCAGAATCTATGGATTTGCTAATGGGTAAGGACGGTAGAGCCTTTTTCCACCTGGCAAAAGGAGTGTTGTCCATAGCGGATGAGCCAACTCGCCTTCGCGTGTCTGCTATTTGGAACATTTTTCTTCTTTCTTCTGTTCTTTCACGACGAAGTTGTATCTATAACATTCAAAATAATTATATCTCCATTTTTCATCAACGTCCATATTGTATTAAAGAAATTAGCACGTAAAGGGAAAATATTTGTGTATTTGCATTATTTTCTGATTTCGTCTAGCATTCGGCGTTGTTAGGTTTATTTTTATATTATTTTAATAAAATATAAATAAAAGTTTTTAAACAACTAAGTTTGCTCACCTTTAAATCATTATTTGCTTCTCTTAGGGAATTCGTAAGTGACGTCAAATAGTAAATAATGAGTATCAGTAATACCAGAAGTGGGATGATGATTGCTGGTGACGCTATATACTCTAATGTGAAGTTCAACGACTTTGGAAGGATTTTATAAATGTTATTAGTTAAATATTTATATATTCTATCATATTCCGAGAACGGGCCACAATGCCATGAGGGGTGGACCCAGACAATGGTATAGCCGACTGGTAACACGCATAGGAACAGCATAGTCAATAGAAGTGCTAAATAAAAGTTATTGCTCTTTGATACTCTAAACACAACTTCATGAGGCACGTTGCACGTCATCACGGCCCAGGACCGCAAGTACATTATAATCATCAGCTTGGCGACGTTCAAGACTACGAGGCCTGGAGAGAAAAACATGCCCATCCAGACCATGCCTTGGTTGTTAATTAAGTGCAGTATGTTTTCGGCAATTTTGAAGTCTCCGTACTCTGGCAACTTCTTTTCTAAATCCCAACACCAGCAACGATTCAAATATCTGACGAAAAGAGCTCTGAAGAAATCCATAAATAGTGTGCCTAGCAGGACGAATACCTGAAACCAAAATTACATTGTCATATTTTGGTGCTAATTTAATTGATTTTGAAGTTCCTTTAAAATACAACGTACCAGGTCCATCATAGTAAGTTTAACTAATTCTTGTCCGAACATTGTTTCCCAGCACAATTTAAGTAGCTTTTTTCGAGTGGCTATAGTCAAATTATACATTTGTCTATTTTCCTCCATATAGGCAATATCAATTGCTGTTTCATTGATTTTATCTGGTTTTACAATTTTGGGATATTCACATTTAGAGATATAACACCTCCTTTTTACAATTTTACAGTTGGTTAAGAATAGGACCTGGGTAATATTACGTCCTCCACAATTTGAAGTGCAATTAAAAATATTAGGGCAGATGATATCGGGCTGTGTAGGTCCTATAGTTGTTACGTCAGTATACTTTAAAGTAGGTGCTGTGGATGAAAATGTAGATTTGGATACCGACGTCCTATCGATATAATCTGATGTAGTCGACAAAACGTCTTTAATAACATATGGTCGATCAGTGATTTTTGTAGATGTACTAAATAAATCAGCGTATGTGGAATCAATTACAGTAGTGGTGTCTGGTTTATTTGATTGTGTGGTCTGGTAATTTATTGAGTAAGTTTCGCTGGTAGCCGTTTCAGATTCTATCGTTGTACTGCTGTCTGTTGGTTCTGTTGAACTGTCTAATTCTGTACTAGTTCCCATTTCTGTAGAAAACGTACTTATTTCACTGAATTGAGTACTTGTTTCATCCATATTTGTTGAAATAAAATCCGTATAATCCGAACCATTGGAAGTATACGTTTTTAAAGTTGTTAATGTACTAAGTATTTCAGTTTCCGTTCCGTTTTCGTAATCGTAAGAATAATCTTGATCACCTTCTACTTCAACAGACAATTCGTTATCGGTAGAACTGGCTTTACTTATATTTCGTAACTTTTCCAGTTCCTTCTGTATTAATAAGATACTGTCGATTGTAGTGGATTCACTTTCTAACGGCGTTACACTTTCTGATGCAAAGTCATTAGTTGTTGTAGTTCGAACTTCGTTACTATAGGTAGTATCTACTTGTGATTCAGTACTTTCAATTGTTGACATTTCTTTTCTATTGTAATATAATGTGGTATCTAGTTCTGCATAATTATTTGTTGACGTTTCTAATTCATCAGTGTTCACACCTGTAGTATCGATGTAGTCGTAAATGATTGGTTCTATATCGTCATTAGACATCAGTGTACTTTTTGTTGTACTGCTATCATCGTATGGTATTGTTGTCTGCTCTATTAGATTTTCAACTAAAGGTGTGTAATTAATTCTTTCTGAAGCCATTGCTTTTTTCTGGTTCTTATTTATGCTATATTTCAATGCTTTATTTGTATATGGAATTTCTAGCATCTTGAATGAGGCAATATCGCTAGTAGATGAATCATCCAATTCTGATGCAAATATATTGCAAGGCTCACACGGCACTCTTTCTTCTGAGCACGATAGTGTCATATTGGTGGCCCATGTTTCATTAATAGTATTGTTAAGGGTTGTAGCTGAGCTTGCGTTTATGGAAGGTTTCAGCGCGCATAGCTCAACGCTCATGCCTTCTATTTTGCTGAATAGTGCAAATATCAAAGAATATAAATTGAGCAAATTTAATAACATGATTCTGAAACAATAGAAAAGCATCAATTAAATATTTCAAAACCTATAGTTAAAATATTCATCTATATATCCCTTTAGCATGTCTGTAAAAGCTGACAAAGCAGTTAAGAAAGTTCATAAAGGTTGGAGTTACTTTGTAATAGGTACTTATTTGCTTATTATCTTCTGTAAAAAGTACTATCGGTACTGTTGATAGAACTTTAACTGTCAGAACACCGTCTTCTATCCCCTTAAATATAATCGGTTTGCCAACAATGTAATGGCACGTGTTATTTTTTTTTAAAGAGAAATACTTGCAAAGTTCCAATGCACCCATAAAAAAAGTTTGTAAAAATTACACAATCCCCTTATTACTCTTCTATGATAAGGTCAAATAAAATTTGCAATATATTCATATTTAGTTTCGCTGTAGAACAAAATACATAGAAGACGGAATCGTGTTCCTAAGCGTTTTTTTTTATGTTGTCTTAAATTAATATGTTCTTGTGAGGACAGTATTTCAATGGTGAGGATATGCGCTTCATGTATGAGATTGTGGGTCTTCATTTCGGCACGTATTTATTTAAGCGTAAATAGCTCATCGACATGGGTAAACGTCATGACGAAACCTGCACTACAGACAACTTAGATGTGTAACCTTGATTTTATTCATTTGATGCCCGTATCTTAGAGTTAAGAGATCAGAAAACAGTCAATGTAATAAAAAAAATTCGCCGAATCCTGGATCATGGTTTAAGCAGACCCCACTAGAAATTGGAAATAGAAGTATAAGATATTTTTCTGTTACCGTGCTAGTTGCAACCTGAGCTGTTTCCTCGGATGATAGTGTTCCAGTAAGCCCAGCAGTTCGAAGAACACGGGGAAGGTGATGGAGATGCCGGTGACCACGACCGTGGTCTCGTTCTCGCGCCACCACGTGCGCGTCTTGGTGTTGTCGTCGGACCGGGACACCACGGTGACCACAGCGAAAGCGGACACTCCCAGGAGGATCACCACGCAGATGTTGACAACGGCACGAAGGGATATAACGCGCCAGCTAAAATTTAGTTTTTATTAGTTGATGATGATGATGATCAGCCCGTACTCGTCAACTGATGGGCAAAGGTCCAAATGAACGCGACTTACAGCAGCTTTGGCTTTACTCATCCAATCTATGCCTGCCATTATTCGCCATTGACCTAGCCACCGATAGTTCAGACTATATGGGATATATTATTGGCTGGCTCGATGGCGTATTCGGTAGTGACCCCGCCCCATGCGCCAAGAGTTGTGGGTTCGATCCCCACCCAGGACAAATATTCGAGTGATGAATATTTGTATTTGTACTGTGTCTGGGTATTAATAATCCAATATATAGAAGTATATATTTGTAATACCACTGTTGATTCTGATATTCGTAATACAAGTGTTTAAGCTACTTACCTCGGAGTCGGATATTTTTTTAAATTATTTATTATTTCATTGTTTATAAATCAAAAAGATTTCTTATTAAGGAATGATTGCTGCTAATTAAGGAATGACACCAGCCGTATAGGTTAAAGTTTTGACGCTCTAGGTAATTACAAAATTCACTCCAGACTCACTTCCCCAGATCCTTCTTCTTCTCGGCCTCTTCAAGCAGCGCCTCCTTGAAGCCCAGGATGACGGACGCGATGCGGTTGTGCGCCGTCTCCGTGTTGCCGATCATGAAGTCCCAGCCAGTAAACAGCTTCCACGAGAAAATGCACTCGTCCTCCTTCTCGGATAGCTTCGACATCCGAGAGTTCTCCGCCATTCTGAAAAGAAAGCTTATTTAGTATAATGCTATCATCAAAGCTTGTCAGTCTTTTCATAGTTTTAATCTCGTAAGGTTAATTATCTTCTGCACGTAACATTATTTAATTAATCTTCCCGATAAAGTTGAAGAGGAATATATTTATATACTCAGTAGCTCTAATTTGTTGATTTGATATTTGAATTTTGAATTTGAATATACCATCGCCCCCGGTCATAATAAATACCAGAGATTTCGATAGAGGAATAACAAACTGCCCAATTTAATTATGTTAGCTTTAAATACAAGCTACAACAAGCCAGCGCTTAATCCTAATCTGTGAAGTGCCTACTCCGATTTCAAAGCGTCCTCCGGCAACGTCCTATATTTAAACGGTCGTAACACGAAAAGGACATTATGCGCACCCTCGCGGGCTTAATATGGCGACGACGTTGCTGTAGCTGGTACCTGTAGGAGACCGGGGAGAACTTAAGGACACGGAGCGCGCGGGAGCTCATTACGACTTACTTCCTTTATATGGCGACGAAGCTTTAAATGTAGACAGCGACCCCGGTAAGGAAGTACGCGAGCGGCACGCGGTACTGCGGCCGCTCTATGTTTCTGTTGTCCCCGTAGAAGATGAGCTCATTATGAGTGTAACTCACTTCCTCAATATGGCGACGAAGCTGTAGATGTAGACGGCGAGCCCGGTGAGGAAGTAGGCAAGCGGCATACGGTACTGCGGCCGTTCCACGTTGCTGTAGTACCCATAGAAGATGGGGGAGAATTTAAGGACACCCTCAAACTCCCACAGCATCAGCAGGTTGGACGCGTTTCGCCTTTCGTCCTCCATTATGATCTTGCGTTCGCCGTCTTGGATAGGATTTGCGGTTAGGCACTGCGGTTGGAATTAATTCATTTTAGCAAATTTTTTGGGTTAACAATTTTGTATTCTCTCATTTAAAAAAGAAAATTATCAGAAATACGTATGAGCTGATCTTAAATTTATGATTTTGTAGGTATCAAATTATCCTATAACCTGATCGTAGATTTTGAAGTGGGTCGTTGACCTACTTTTATCCTTTTATTTACTTAGAAAATATCTACATTAATGCAGTCAAAACTAGAGTAGGTTGTAATTTTTTTTACTCGCTTAGGATGGCCACCAGTTTTAAAAATTACCTCAGGCACTATCACGAAGACGAGGAGTATAAAGCCGACGACCAGGTTGACCCAGAACAGCCAGCGCAGGAAGGTGAAGTAGGACGCGACCACGGAGCCGAAATGCGACTCGATCTCCTTAATGCGCAGCTCCCACGGGATCAGCAGGTTGGACGTATTCGCCGCCTCGCGCTTCAGCTGCTGCCATTTCTGCTCGATGACAATGTTAAGTTGGGAGATCAATGCGAATAACACATGAATTTTAGAAATACCATGAGGGAAGGTTAGTACGTCAGTAGATTGCCATTTTGCGCATTGGCATAGCAGAATGGCACTCGCAAAGACTGTCCTAAAGCCTAATCTCAGCTCTGTCTCCGTTTTTTTTTTATACTAACCTAGCTGCGGACTTTTGAAGTCAGGGGTAACAGCGGGGTGTGTCAGACTCTCGAGGCCCCGAGGCAATATGGTAGGAGACCCGGTATAGCCCTTAAAAAGCGGGGCAACTGATAACCCCTGTGATGTACCGTCTACGCCCTTATATAAGGCGCCCAGGGAATTGCGAAACACTAAAACGCCATGAATGTCTCAACGTCGGTTCTCCCATAGCTGGGTCTACCACGCTTGGTGAGAGACGACTAAATGTGCAATCTAAAACAATCGTTAGCCATGTGTCAGCAACAGCCCGATGTTCGCCGAAGGTCTTGACTATCGCTAGCAGTTGTGTCGAGCTCTGAAACCTATCACACATCTGTAACATCGTAAGGCTGGTAGTATCGGACTTACCGTCGCCAGCACGATGTTAAACCGCGCGTAGATGTCCCTGGTGCACTTGGACTGCGCCAGCCGCTCCTGCAGCTGCCCCTCGTGCCGCTTGATGTATGTCTTAGCCTGAGGGACGTAGAACGATAAATTATATAACTAATGAGTTATAGCGAGTGGTAGCTCAGTGGGTAAAAACACCTAAAATAGCCAAGTTTAACCTTTTAACTTAAATCTTCTAAAAATCTAAATACATATATAGATTTAAGACTCCTAACTCCTTAAGTAATTAAATAATAAAAATATTGTTTTCTTTCTAGAGTAAATACGTAGATATGGGTAGGTAGAGCTAACAATAGGTCGCCACTGCCATTCAAAATCTAATAAAGCGTTGGGTTGTACTAATAAACTGTTATACTAATCAATTAACGTAGGTACTCTTTACGAGCTGTCCTGGACAGCTCATTAAAGTTCGTGAATTGATTGGTAGCGGCCAGTATGCGATTGTCTACAAAAATATTCTCAAACTTTTCCCGTATCTGTGAATCGTATGTTTCTTTATAAAACAAGTAAACAAGTAATAAAGTCGTCCATTCATTTGAATATAAGAGGCAAATAACCAGACGCTTTATCTGATGAAAAGTGATGCCCGCTAAGTCATATGCAGTACCAGAGGCATCACATAGACGAAACTGACCTTGAAAGGAGGTTTTCAGTTTGTTAATAAAATGATAAAATTCTCCAGACTGACGCACCAATTGCCTAGTTCCAAATTAAGCTATAAGCTTGTCCTATGGATACTAGGTGAAACACATCACATCAATTGCCTAGTTCCAAACTAAGCTATAAGCTTGTCCTATGGATACTAGGTGAAACACATCACATCAATTGCCTAGTTCCAAACTAAGCTATAAGCTTGTCCTATGGATACTAGGTGAAACACATCACATCAATTGCCTAGTTCCAAACTAAGCTATAAGCTTGTCCTATGGATACTAGGTGAAACACATCACATCAATTGCCTAGTTCCAAACTAAGCTATAAGCTTGTCCTATGGATACTAGGTGAAACACATCACATCAATTGTCTAGTTCCAAACTAAGCTATAAGCTTGTCCTATGGATACTAGGTGAAACACATCACATCAATTGTCTAGTTCCAAACTAAGCTATAAGCTTGTCCTATGGATACTAGGTGAAACACATCACATCAATTGCCTAGTTCCAAACTAAGCTATAAGCTTATCCTATGGATACTAGGTGAAACACATCACATCAATTGTCTAGTTCCAAACTAAGCTATAAGCTTGTCCTATGGATACTAGGTGAAACACATCACATCAATTGTCTAGTTCCAAACTAAGCTATAAGCTTGTCCTATGGATACTAGGTGAAACACATCACATCAATTGCCTAGTTCCAAATTAAGCTATAAGCTTGTCCTATGGATACTAGGTGAAACACATCACATCAATTGCCTAGTTCCAAACTAAGCTATAAGCTTGTCCTATGGATACTAGGTGAAACACATCACATCAATTGCCTAGTTCCAAACTAAGCTATAAGCTTATCCTATGGATACTAGGTGAAACACATCACATCAATTGTCTAGTTCCAAACTAAGCTATAAGCTTGTGCTATGGATACTAGGTGAAACACATCACATCAATTGTCTAGTTCCAAACTAAGCTATAAGCTTGTCCTATGGATACTAGGTGAAATACATCATATCAATTGCCTAGTTCCAAACTAAGCTATAAGCTTATCCTATGGATACTAGGTGAAACACATCACATCAATTGTCTAGTTCCAAACTAAGCTATAAGTTTGTCCTATGGATACTAGGTGAAACACATCACATCAATTGTCTAGTTCCAAACTAAGCTATAAGCTTGTCCTATGGATACTAGGTGAAACACATCACATCAATTGCCTAGTTCCAAACTAAGCTATAAGCTTGTCCTATGGATTCTAGGTGAACCACATCACATCAATTGCCTAGTTCCAAATCAAGCTATAAGCTTGTCCTATGGATACTAGGTGAAACACATCACATCAATTGTCTAGTTCCAAACTAAGCTATAAGCTTGTCCTATGGATACTAGGTGAAACACATCACATCAATTGTCTAGTTCCAAACTAAGCTATAAGCTTGTCCTATGGATACTAGGTGAAACACATCACATCAATTGTCTAGTTCCAAACTAAGCTATAAGCTTGTCCTATGGATACTAGGTGAAACACATCACATCAATTGTCTAGTTCCAAACTAAGCTATAAGCTTATCCTATAGATACTAGGTGAAACACATCACATCAATTGTCTAGTTCCAAACTAAGCTATAAGCTTGTCCTATGGATACTAGGTGAAACACATCACATCAATTGTCTAGTTCCAAACTAAGCTATAAGCTTGTCCTATGGATACTAGGTGAAACACATCACATCAATTGCCTAGTTCCAAACTAAGCTATAAGCTTGTCCTATGGATACTAGGTGAAACACATCACATCAATTGCCTAGTTCCAAACTAAGCTATAAGCTTGTCCTATGGATACTAGGTGAACCACATCACATCAATTGCCTAGTTCCAAACTAAGCTATAAGCTTGTCCTATGGATACTAGGTGAAACACATCACATCAATTGCCTAGTTCCAAACTAAGCTATAAGCTTGTCCTATGGATACTAGGTGAAACACATCACATCAATTGCCTAGATCTAAACTAAGCTATAAGCTTGTCCTATGGATACTAGGTGAACGGATAGACATACTTAAATACGTCTATAAACATCCATGACTCGAGTACAAATGTCCATGGTCATCACATGAAACATTTGCTCCTAGCGGGATTATTTAGGCTACGAGCCACTTGTGACTACTACTCAGAATTTTTCATCTAACCTGCTAAATGTGGTATGTGGAACAAGTTATGTATGTATGTTGGTGTGTACCTGGTGCACTATCTTGAGCTTGCGTCTCATGCCCAGCGGCTGCTGCTTCACGGAGCCCAGCACCTCCTTATGCAGGTGGATGTTCTCAAAAATCTGCTCCTGCGTCACTACCGCCGACTGGCACTCCTCCATGGAAATCGCGGTACTGTCGGACACGGAGGAATATGAAGACAACTTATAGCTATAAATATAAAATCGGTTTAACGGTTAAACGTTAAGTTTAAGGGGCCTGCTGCCTCTTTGACTCTGCCTAACCCTTCGGGGATTATAGGCGTGATGTTATGTATGTAAACAGTTGTATTTAGGATCGGGATTAGTTTATCGTAATTATTTGTAATATTAGCAATGAAATAAGTCTAGGCAGACTGTCTAGTGTGGCCGCTGGACAGGGCTTTAGCTGAAAGGGCTGGCTATAAGGCCTCAGGTACCTCATTGTTATTTTCTACAGTTTCTAAAATGTATTAATACCGCTTCTATAGCAACATGAAAATAATCGATTGCAATTAGGGATTTCAATTGCAACAACAACGTTGCTACTTTTGCCAAAAATTCTTTCACCGGATCCGGCATACATTAATTGATGCCGGATCGGCCGGCTTCACGGATCCGGTTTTCCGGATTGCAGTCCCTAGTGTTTGTACTACTCACTCTCCCGAGCTGGTGGTAAAGACGGAGGAGCGCCTGCGCGGGCGCGTGTCGTCGGTCAGGAAGGGCGAGGAAGGGCGGCGCGCGCGGCCCTTGCGCGAGCGACGCACGCTCGCTCTGCGCTGGCGTAGTACCGCACTCAGGCTCGCCGAGTAGTCCTCGTCATCCGAGCCCTCTGCTGATAAATATTTTTATTTAAATAGGTATTTATTTCTTACAGAGGCTATTGCAGAGATAAGTCTACACATGAGTTCTTAGTAAACAAGTTCGTGCCGCGATACGAGCGTTAGCGAAGTTCTATATGGTATCGCTGGCGCGCATTTGCCCAAGCACCCTGTTCCACGGACTAAGGCAGCATCGGACGAATCATTAGAAAAGTTAGTATAATGAATCAATAGAGTAAGATCAACAATGGTCCGAGAGTAGAGCTGGCACCGATATTTGGGTAGGTATTTAAGTCAAGCGGAAAACTGTCCTATACCTCTCCTATTATACCCCAACACAGAACTGCAGACCTGACTTGTGAGTAGCGAGCCTACCGACTAAACCTCACGGTGGTCATTCTTCGGGCGTTGGCGCAGATTCCGGGCTCCCCACTCGGGACTCTACGCGAAATCTACGTCTACGCCGCTGCCGATCCATGCGGCCCATCTCGAGGGAGAGGCAACCTCGCCCCCAGAACACCTCGCGGTGCTTATGACGGCACAGACCACAGTGACACCCCATCCTATTTAACGGACGAGGATCCACGTGTCGTCATCTTCTCTGGGGCTGCTTAACGAAGTGAATGCAGGCCCCCCCGCAAACACTCCACAGCCCCAAAGGCCCTTTTAGTCGCCTCCTACGACAGGCAGGGATACCACAGGAGTATTCGGATTCCCCCTGTAGGGCGCGTGAGTAGCGAGCCTAAACCAACCCTTATATTTTTTAATATAAATATATTTTTTTTTGCATAATATTTTTTTATGTTGTATTTTAATGTTAAAAAAAGGCGGACTGTGATTTTGCGGTGTATCAACATTGCCAGAAGCGTGCAAATATATTCTCCAATATTTAAGGCAACTTGAAATTTTAATAGGGTACATATTATTTATTACAAAAAAAATAGGACTCTAAAACAGACAGATCATTTTGGTGGGACTTTTTACCTGTCAGGTGATCTAACAATCTATCTATCTTGATTTAGCCCCGCTACTCACGGAGAGGAAAGGGACAAGTTTTCAGCTTGCCTCAAATACCTACCTGAAAATTGGTGCCAGCTCTACTACTATAATATTGTTACATCGTGTGGCTTGGCCTTACTTTGTTAGCGCCGTATATATTCCAGTTGCATCCAGAGAAGCTACCGAGGGGTATATGCGCTCCGTAACAGTCTTAGAACATTAAGTGCGGCAATACATTAGTTAATATGCAACATTCTGAATTGTAGGTTAAAACACGCGCCTCTCAACCGAAGAGTGCGGGTTCAAACCTGGGCACGTACCTCTGGATTTTTCAAATCTATGTACGTATTTATACCACTAACTCGACGGTGAGTAAAAAAAAATCGTGATGAATCCTGCAAATTCCAACCACTTTGGATTTGTAACCATGATCCAAAAATTGTATGGTTCTCTTAGGGTTACGAAGGTCAGATCGGCAGTCGCTTCAATGTAATTACCAGACTCGCTAAATCCTGGATCATAGTCTAAACGGACCCCGTCTAAGCACGGGACATAACGCTAGGAAAATGAAAATAGAGTGCAATTGTCTTGTCCATTGCGTAGACAGTATGCCTCCCGCTAAAACTTCCTCTTACTGTTTCTCAGTAAACAAACACCAGTACCCAAGCTTTAATCTTCGGTAATTACTCATGATACCCAAGGCAATATTAAATTTACGAGCGCCGAACCTTTGAGAGACGCAAAAGGAAAAAGACCTGTTTCGTGCATCTTAAAATTGATGCCTGTAATTTGGTGCCGCGTGTGGGTCGTAGGGAAGGAGGGAATTTGGACTTTTTACCCGAGTCCGTAACTGGGTGTAAAAGGAGGAGGATTTTGAATTTAGTATGTATGTTTGTATTTGACTGTAGTTCCTTTTAAAATGACATAGGTACTATTTCTGCACTTTACTATTAGATTAGTAACACTCTTTGCATAGTTTAACTTGTAAATATAAAAAGCCTTCTAAGAAAATAAATAAACGATGCTTTTTGTCGTCTAATAAATAAAAAAATATATATTAAAAAAAAACAGTAGGTAACACTAATCTGCCTTGCCTGTAACTGATTTACGCATTAACGGCAGGATATAGACATAATTTAATTTAATTTAACAAAACTCACGCAGCTTAAGTATAACCCTGTTTTGTGCTCCCCTAATCAGATGCCAAATAATATAGGAATATTATTATTGGTACAGCATAATATTTCTATATATTTGTTGTTTCATTGCGCCATGTGACAGGCGCCTCCTGTTGTCACAAACCAAATTCCCAAAACACTATTAATCGCCTAAACGATATGTTATGCAACACAATAGGGATGGTGACTGGCTAGTCAATTGAGATACTTTTTAAGAGCTGTCAAAACGAAATCACTTCATAGATTTTGTATGGGCTTGTCAACGTGTGACGTCACTAGTTTGTATAGTCAACTGACTTAATATTAAGCAGTTTTTGTAAAATTAAAAATCTTAGACTCAATATGATACAAAATCAACGAGGCTTAACAACATACTACGATACTTTCTTTTTCAGAATTGATATTTCAAAATTAAATATAAATGGTGTCATCATCCCAATTGTTACTTTAATATTAAGGCAAGGCAACTGCAAAAATGAAATAACAACGAGGACACAAAATTGATGATTACGCAAAATACGTATTTTTCAAATCTCCTGCGACTCATATTGCGCCTCCGTGATCCCTGTGGCCGATACTGGAGAACGAACGGGAAAATAATGGAATTTTAATATGAGTGCCGAGGTCTTTGAAAAATCGCAAAGTGTTTATTGATTAATAATTGGACTGTACATAACATTTGCATTTTAAATGTAACAAAAGAAGCGGAGAATAAAAATAATAAAGAGTTGGGTTAGATGGATAATTATGAAAAAGTAGTGACAAAGTGTTCTCTCTGCCTACTTAGCTACTGCCTAGTTAGTGACAAATTTGTACTTGTCACTACCTTTTTATTACTCGTCGCCTACATAATCGCAGACTCTCAATACCATTAGTCGCATACCACATGCTTGGCAAGGAACGGAGTTGGCGCATTAACTCTTGAAATCCCAAACCAACATGGAATAGAACTAAAAAAGACAAGATCAAAGTTTAAATTCCATGAACATTAAACAACAACTAAACTATTATAAGTTAGCGATAATAAATAGCCTAAGTATATACTATATTATTATTTATTAGGTAATACATACTATACACGATAAGAGCTCGGTCTTATCATGCGTTCTATTATTACTTATTACTAAACTAGCTTCTGCCCGCGGCGTTGCTTGCATGGTACATCGATGAAGCATAGCTTATGTGCTATTTTAATGTATAAGCTATATTAACGTAAAGTTTCATTCAAATCCATTCAGCACTTTTCACGTGAAAGAGTAACAAACATCCACACATCCATCATCCATCCATACAAACTTTTGCGGATATAATATTAGTAAGAATTAAGATAAACTAAGTCATTCACTGGATTTGGAGTGAAACATTAAATATAAATTCGCATGCAGCTGCCATTAGCATATTCGCAAAGCTTATCTTTATTATAAATACCTATTTATAATTAAAGTTTCATGTTGGCTATTACAATTTAAATTATTGTATAACTGTTATTATCTAAAAGTATATTATGTAATACCACTTATTGTTAGACATTGATTTGCATGAAAAGATGATTCATGAAGTTCTTTGGCCTATTTATGATTAAAAATGTATAATTAAGATAGTGTTAAACCTATAAAATGTTCCTTATAATACCAACAACTAAGTTACAATACAGTGGTTATAAAAAATATTAAGTTATTACGCTCGAGAGTAAGAGCTAAATACTTAAAGAATCAGGTACACTGCAACTTCTTTCAATTGGATACCTGACAGTGGTACTCAATCTTTTTTGTGATAGAGGACCATTTGATTTGATTATTGTTATCAATGAAATCAAAAACAAGGGCCACATGGTTAAAGAAAAACTGTGTCAATTTACGTTGTCTAATTTAAAAGTTAAGGTCTCTCAGAGCACTTTGTCATTGGGCCACTGGTCAAGAACTACTGTCTTATAGGAACCTCACCTCCAGCATTGGGGGAGAACTTGACTTCGTTGCTGATGGGCGTCTCGGAGGGCAGGTGGAACAGGTTGATCCCCGAGGAGGCCATGCTGACGTCGGGGTCGGCCCACGTCACCGACAGCCGGTCGACCGAAGGTTGCGGGGATATCGGCGCGTGCTCGTACGACCCCTGGGGGCAGAAGAGGAGGTTTAGGATGAACTCTAAGTGTCCGGTACTTGGCGCTTGGAAGTCTTCTTCACCGCATGTTACAAAGAGAAAGATGAAACTCAAAGTTTGCCGTTCGTGGTAGTATTCTTCAGCGCATATTACAGCGAGTACGATAGAAAGATTTGCTTCATCACGCTCATATTGTTGCCGAGGATTTTTATTTGGGTACCTATACGTAGGTCGAAAGATGGTGTTCTGTAAACTTCAATAATTTACGGAATACAAACTTTTGACGTATTCATTCTCAGGGCCGGATCTACCATATGGCTTTTTGGGCTTCAGCCCAGGGCCCCGTGGATTCAAGAGCCCCCCAGCTAAGTCAAGTCAAAGTAAAAAATAGACGATATCGGAAAAAAAATTCAAAATGTTATCAAATTATCTAATTTGATAACATTTTGAATTTTTTTTCCGGATCAGACAGATCGTACAGTTTGCGGCCCTGCGAATCCTGCAATTAATCAAACCTATTCAATTCGTTTACCTAATTCAAGTCTACGTCTTATACTTTGAGTAATTAGGTGGGCCCCTAAAAAGTATTAGCCCAGGGGCCCCTAAACTCACGGTCCGGCCCTGGTTCTCCTTCGTTTGCATTTAATCTTAAAGTGTCAAAAGTCTTCCGCGCTCTCTGTTTTTCTAGCATCATGTGCCGTTCCTAGTAGACGTCAGGAGTGAACCATAACCCTTGGTTGTTAAAGCAAGTTACAACCAGCGTGATTTCAATGCTTAGCCTAGGGCCCTAAAAGATTTCTTCACGATTACAATCAACATACGGATTTGTTAGCACACATTTCATGTAAGCCCCGTCCCAATCTACTAAGCTGTCATCGCCCTTTACCGTGTGCACGACCACAAAAACTCTTAAATAACAATTTGTAAATTAGTGAAAACTCCGATTAGATCTAAACGCGATAGTTTGTGCATTTAATTAGTTAAAACTGTCGGAGGCCACACCACTTAGCAATTCGTTAGATTTTTAATTTGATGGTAGTGCTTTAATGGGTTTCGTGGAAGCATTGAAATGATATGACTTGTGGGCGAATTTTAATGACCGACGAACAAATTCAACGCTTTTATTGCTGTTGTAACCTTTGGTTCTTTCGTGGTGGTCTTTAAATTATTTCTGAAAAGCACTTGTTAAATTTTTGTTGTAGTGTTAATTTTCACTGGTATACGATAGCTTTTAAATAAAAAAGCTTTGTTAATTAATTACCTGAGCATGACATTACACGCACAGAGCAACTTTTTTCGTCATTATGATCCTCTGGGATTACGTTTCCACTAAACATGGGTGATAGTTATACTTTATAAATTAAGTGGGACCTGTGAAACTAATTGTATGTGATAAATTACTTTAAAGTACTTACTTAGAAGGACATACGATCATTAATGAGAATTATGAATAAAAAAATTTATGAGGACAAGGTGGCTGTATAAAAATTTGATTGTTCAATATTATACTATTAGGAAAATTATTTAAGATACCGACCGGTGTTAATATCAGGAATGTTATTTTTTTTTATGAATTTTGAAAACTTTTGCTCCTCTTAATTATAAATTTATATCGTTTTGATAAATTAAATAATACAAGTACTACCTTATTAGACATTAATCCGCGGAAATAACCACATTTCTCCTATAAGATCTGGTCTCAAAAACTAGCAGAACATTTTTTCAAAAATCGAATGCAAAAATGGCCCTAACCTCAAGAAATGTCCCGGTTCCACTTCCTTATCCCGACTGTCTGGTAGTCTTAGCCGTAACCGAATTCGTTGTTGTGACCAACAGGTCGACGGGAGAACTGCCGCCTTGGTTCACACTGAGGCAAGGCTGGGGGCACACCGACCAATAAATTGTGCGATTTACGGCTTTGTGTTTTGCATGCGAGCGCGTCACGTGACGATGGCCATTCGAGTTGGATGATCGGCGATTGGGTGGTAGAATTACAGGCGTTTCAAGTAGTGAGGTAGTGATTTGATTTTGATTTGTGGTATCGAAACGATTTAATGTGGTAATTAGTTTTGGTGGTCGTGATGAGTTAGAAGTCCGATCTGTTTGTAGTTTGTCGTTTCTCGGTATTTAAGTAAGTATGTGGGACAGTAAAAATGTGGAGTTAAGCTTTGACCATATTTTGCATAATATGCAGCTTACCATTTTAAAGATCAAGCATTTTTCATTAGGAGATGAATCGTGGGATAGGTTGACAAATTATCCAAGAGAAATATAAGGCAGTGCTTCTCAAACTTTTTATGCTATGGAACCCTTTTAGGAAGCGGAGTATTTGACGGGACCCTAGAACAGCGCGGGCGGCAGTGCGGGGAGGGGGGTGTAATAATCGACATTTAACGGATTTTCCCCCAGGAGTTATGATATTTATGATCAGTACCAATTTTCGTGGAACCCCCAGAAAGGCTTCACGGAACCCCAGGGTTCCGCGGAACACACATTGAGTATAGCTGATATAAGGTATAGTCTAATTATAAAATAAACATAGTTACATTGTATGACTGTGTAATTTTTTTTTCTACTTATACAATGATTCTAATCGAAGCAGATAGGGAAATTTAAAAAAAATCAGTCCAATTGAGAACCTCCTCCTTTTTTTTGAAGTCGGTTAAAAAGTATGATAAAGTTATATTTGTTTTAGTTTTACTTATTTGTAATTTTTATTATTTTAGTTATTTAGTGTAAGCACAGCCTTATTATTGGAAATTAATATAGACTAGTAGCTCGCCATTCCGATGTGCGGTGGAAAATACTTCTTAGTGTACACTCGCGCACAATATTGTTATGGTTAATTGGTAGATATGTATTTTAGTTTACACCTTTTATAAAGCTTCTGGGTAAGTATTTGACTGGCTCGATTGCGCATTCGGTAGTGACCCTGCCCCATGCGCTAAGAGTTGTGGGTTCAATCCCACCCAGGACACACATTCGTGTGATAAATACTTGCGTTTGTTCTGTGTCTGAGTGTTATTATTTAAGTACAATATTTGTAACACCACTGGTAATTCTGATATCCGTAACACAAGTGCTTAAGCTACTGACCTCGGTGTCCGATCAATGTATGTGATGTCGTCGGATATTTATTTATTATCTTGTGACGCGATTGCAGTTTCATGTTGTTTAGTTGAATATTGGTCAGACTATATAAACTTCATTGCGCCGAGCAATTCAGCCATCTTCCTACCTAAGCCGTGATAGCTCACTTCTTCCAAATCTCGGTAAGATACGGAAGACTGAAAGAAACGATTAGCACATCACGGCATACTTAGTGCGTTCTCATTATCTGCGCCATGGTGATTTTGAGCAAACACAGAGATTTAATTTGACTCAATTTGACCTAACACAGAGAGCCGACCATATATGTTTCATCAACGATTACAATGTAGGGACAGAACTCGTGCCCTATGCGACCCATTATCTCATCTTCCTAGCGTTATGTCCCTTGTTTTAGACGGGGTCCCGGGACCCCGATTTAGCGAGTCTGGTAATTACATTGAAGCGACTGCCGATCTGACCTTCGTAACCCTTACATAGGGGAACCATGACAATTTTTGGATTATGGTTACAAATCCAAAGTTGTTTGAATTTGCAGGTTTCATCACGATGTTTTCCTTCACCGTCCAGCTAGTGGTTTAAATACGTACATAGATATAAAAAAAACCAGAGGTACGTGCTCGTGTTTGAACCCGCACTCCTCGGTTAAGAGGCGCGTGTCCTTACCATTGAGCTTCCACCGCTCTCAATCTCTGTGCGACCCATACAAAGTTTAAATTAACCATCAACGAGAAATAGTAGAAATAAATAAAGTATCAAGTTATAATAAACGCTTTTGTGATCGACCGCCCCCGATGAATTGCGAGGGCGCGCATCACGCAATCGCTCTACATCCCGCTGTGTCTCCTGATGTACCTGACCCGCTTTTGTCGAATTATGCGGTCACCCATCATATATCATAGTTACGCTATACGTCATAACGCTTCAAGCGTTAGTACGTCATGTGTCATTTATTCTTTTTAACACCACTATAGTTTGCAGGCATGCGATCTGTCTGATGGTAATTGTTAGACTAGGTTTGTGGTACCAGAGGAACCACAAGAACGGTGTTTATTTAAATTCTTAAGTTTAAAGAACATCAGAAATTTACAAAATATGTCTATAGAGTGGCAACGGTCTCTGCCCATCCTTTTTAACTTGTTGCCTATTCCTCGTTGCCTCTATGTTGCTCCTTTGTGCTATGGTATATTTATGAAACAAAGTAGAATCTGAGGTAAAGCGTTGTAATAATCCGTGCTGAGTCTGATTCCTACATCCATGTTATTCTTACCTGTACATATGCACATCTGCACTACTTGCAGGTACTGCTCTTGTGATGACAGGGGCCGCGGATAGTATGGGAATTTATTATGTTATTATTATTTTTATATTCTTGTTTGCATATACTTAGTACTTTTTGAAAAACGATGTAACCATTAACTTTAGTGCCTAACACGTTTTACTTTTCTGTGTACACATAATTTTGGACTACGATCCAGATCTAAACTGTTAATTTTGTATCAATTCTCTGTAGTGATTGTAATTTTTCGTGTGTATAAATAAATAAAATTAAAATTAAAATAAGAAAAGAAGGTAGACTTTCAATGTTTCTTACGTAATTTTGTTGACATCAAAGAACGCCAAAGTTTTTTTTTTTTACTATTTAGGTCATAATACTCTATCCTCATTAGGTGCTTCCGAGAACCATAACTTGTCAAATATGGTAAATTACCTTCCATGATTGGTCCCATTGGTTCTGTGGAGTGTATTAGCAAATCAAGGTGGAGGGGGGGGGATCCACACCCAAGGTGTCGTGACTGCGGCCAGTCAGTCTTCAGCCGCCAATGAGAATGCCATTGGTGACTCTGATTAACTATAGAAAGTAGGGTTGCTAGTCGTGTATTCTTAAATTTCTAATCCCTTACAACAATGTGAACGGTAGGTTCTGTTTAGCCAATTTCTAAAACGGAGACTGTTCCCAATTTGTCATCAGTGTTTTTTACAAGTTCTCCAATTACTCGAAGACAGTGCGGCTGATCCGATTTTTACGGTCAGTTTGGTGGTTGGGGAAACATTGCGAGGACCCACGTGTTGTAATAACCATAGACGTGATACCCTAAAACAATCTGTCTGGTTCTCCAACTTACGAAGGTCTGATATAGGTATAACTTTATTGTATCGTAATTCATTTAGTTCAAGCTGATTGACATAAGGAACAGAACATTAATGTTAGAAACTCAGATTACAGAACAATCTGTAATCTGAGGTTAGAAAGAAGTATGCCTTCTCTTTGTCAACGTTTCAACACGTATTTCTTACCATATCCAGTCGAACTGTAGAATAAGCATGAGGCTAAAGGTGTCTTGAAGACAGCAAGATGGGTTTTTACAAGAAGAGTCTTGGTTCTGGTGTTGGAGCCATCTAAAGTCTAAAGGGTACCTTGGCCGTACTCTTTCTCTCATTATATATAAAAAAATATACATATAATAATATCGTGTCACGGTGTTTGTGGTCGAATTCGTACTAAACGTCTTGACAGATTTTAATGATTGTTTCTTTCTGTACCTATTTATAGTAGGTATTAGGATAGGTCGTACAAATTATCACCCTTCTACCGCCAACTCCAATTTTATTTTGAGAATGGTTACGTAGTTCTCTCGGCTATCTAGTAGTATATATATTTTTATTATAATATGAAAACCTTTAGTAACATTAATTCTCAGCCTGCTTTTGCCACTGCGCCAACCCTGGGCACTCATTCCATTAGCTTGGAATAATTAAGTGAAGATTTTTCACGCGGTAGTAGGACCGATTTATCGCCGTCGGGACTTATCTAATTAGCTTTTGTTTTATTATATCTTTGTAGTCGAACGGTTGCTAAATATGAGCGGTGTTACGTAATAAAATACTAGTTAGCATAAAATAATGCTAGATTATTTGCATTGTTTCAGGATGTATGCCTTTACAATCGAACAATTGGTGTCTCCAGATAAGTAGCTTAAGCACTTGCGATACGGATTTACAAATATGTACTTAAATATTCAATATTAACACCCCCAGACATAGAACAAACAGTATTCATCACACGAATGTTTGTTGTGGGTGAGGATCGAACCCGCAACTCTTGGCGCATGGGGCAGGGTCACTACCGAATGCGCCATCGAGCCAGACGAAGCCAGAGTTATGAGTCTAGGTTTAAACGAACACTTCTCTTATAAGATGCGCAAGACCTTACCAATGAGCTTCCATCGCCCACGCTTCTACACTGTAGTAGGTATCTACGTTCGAAGTCAAATAAAACCGGGATGCCTATTTCGTCTGATTGATATTATTCCTAAAATGTATTTATTTTACATTTTATGTTTATTTAATTCTCATTTTATTTAATGAGTGGCCCGTTGGTCGAGTGGTCAGAGACCCTGGCCACGAAACTAAGGGTCGCGGGTTTGAATCCCGCTAGGGGCAAATGTTTCGTGTGATAATCATGGAGATTTGTACTAGAGTCATATATGCTTATAAACGTATTTAAATATGACTATCCGATCGCCTAGTATCCATAGCACAAGCTTACGCTTAGTTTGGAACTAGGGAATTGGTGTGTCAGTCTGGAGAATTTATTATAATTTATTTATATTACGTACTAATTCTGCGCCTAGTCACAAATGTACAATACTAAAAGCCTCTCTTAAGGTCCCTACAACACAAGGTATCCATAGAAATTACTATTTATGCTAGCAATTGTTATTATGTGACAACATATAGTATTCTATATGTACAACATATAGAATACTATATGTTGTTTTTAAGTTTGTTATAAACCTTACGTAGATTTAAGAGTAGAGTGCCCTCTACGCACTGCAATGCTCGAAAAGGGCGACTAAGTAATAAAGTGCAATAAAATAATAAACCACCTTGTACATACTTAGTGGCGAGAAAACAATTGAATTTAATTTGAAATTATGAAATAACTACAAACGTCAGTAGATACTCCTTCCTAAGTGTGATACATAGAATAAATGTACATATTAAGTTTGAGTTCTGGAAATCGATTTCCCCATATAACCTACTTAATGTGGGACAATATTTGGGTTAAGTAATACTATGTTGCTTAGCTTAAGTTTGAAATTCTGTAGTCTAATTCGTTTATATTGTTCAAATTTTAAAAATAAAATGGCGTCATTTGCGTTGATTATATTTATATCGCACTGTGTCGTGTACAATTTCGCTAATAGTGTCATATTTAAAGGCCAGCCCTGTCTATTGTGTATAGCAATTATTAAAGGGCTGTAATTAATTGTAAGTAAATTGGCAATTAAAGTATGTTATGAGGTAGTTCTTCTCGGAATATCGTTCGTCCGTAAATCAAAATCCCTAACGCGTTTGCTATTATCATCAATACCCATATTATTCGCGTATAGGAAATTTTATTTTACCTAATCGTCTTTAATTCTAATGCTTTTGTGTCATCATATCGGGTGCTATAATAATTAGATATCCCATTTTTTCTTGCTATAAAGTCACATATCCTAAGTGTTATATTGTATAATGTATGTTAGTCTGAATGATGGTTTGTAATAATGTTGTCAGTCCTAATAATGGTTTATAATATTCGTATTTATCCATATTATTAAAATTCAAATTGTTAATAATTATACGTTTGTTTTAAACTAATATTTATTTTCATATAGATTTTAATCATAAGTGTAATAGGTAAGACGACGAGCGAAGCGAGGAGGAGTGTTAGGTAGAGACCCTACAGAACCAAATTTTTTTTCATAACTAATAATAACTTGAAGTTGATCTGAGTAATTATATTATTAATAAAAGAAATATGATTACTGATTGTTATGAAGGAAGCAGTTCTGAAAAAAAATTATAAGTTAAAATATTTCTTAGTACCTAATAATAGTATTAAGTTAATTTAAATATTATAGATTGGAATATATATAGCAAAAAATTTCAGGATATACCTATTATGTTTAGGGATTTCGATTTAAGGGCAAGTGATATTATGAGTCATTACGTTTGGGCTACTTATCATTCGGACATATGACGATTATGTCACAAAACATTATGACACGTTTGATTATGGATAAAATATTTATGAGACAAAATAGAGAACTATGTTGTGATAATCACTGTAATGCCCATAGATTTATTTTTTGTGTATATACTATTAACGGTCGCTACTATAAACAGCTTATGACCTGTCTTTTAGTATGCAGCCGCCCTAGTCCAGTGATTCCAAACTTTTTTTTATCCTGGTACCTTACGTATACCACTCCACTCGGGGGAGACCGCTGCGCGCACCCCACTTTCGGATCTGAACCAAGTATGTTCCATTGAGGACAACGGCTAGATGCCTCGGTAACACGTTGGGGCCAAAATATGTTTGGCTAGTTATGCAGAGGAACTGAAATAGAGGAATCGTATTATGAGATCACTAAATAACCGAACGACATACGGCACGGTCCTTACACACGTCACTCGCTTCTTTAGCATTCATAATACCTTTCATACAAGCTCTACGGTCATTCCCCTAAATAACACAGGTCCGACAGCTGTCGCTTAATATAACAAAAAGACTCGCTAAGTCCAGGGTCAAGGTTAAAGCGAATCCCGACTTATTGCAAGAAAGAAGAAGTAACCTAGTTGGAGCTTAGTCTACGGCCAATTACGGCTTGGAAGAGGATTTGAAGGTAGATGTTACCTGTGGGGTGAGTTCGGAGCGCGTGTCCACGGTCATCCTCGTCCGCTCGACCTTCAGGATGCCCTTCTCCTTTCCCTGGGTGTGCATCAAATGAGACCAATTAGTGCATGCATAATCTAAAGTCCTATGTGGGTGGACTCAGAAATAATGTACCATCCTTCAAAGTCAAAGTCAAAGTTAGTTTATTGTGGTACATAGGTCACGAGGAAGTAAATGGCTAGTTATGACCCGCCATTATATTGGCATACAATATTTTCTGATAATGTTTAAACATTCAATTACAATTACTATTATATACCTTGCCTAGCATGTCGACTTATAAACGGGACTTATAGTGTATTGCGGTTGTGATTATTATATAGGCGACGAGCTGGCCCTTGGCACAATTTTTTCGCAATTTTCTATCTAACCCAAGTCAATTTTATTCTTGGCTAAATGTATTTAAAGGAGTTCATCGTTTCATGAAGTCTGCGTACCCCCTTTGACATTACGGGCGTTATGGTATAGTATGCGTAGTCTTAAACCTAGATCAGTTATTCTTAACTGGTAGGCCTTTAAAGCACCTTTTTTTTTTTTTTTTTTTTTTACTTGAGGAATGCTTACTTACGCACCATCTAGTTAGAGTCCTGGGTGGACCTAAAAGGGTGAGTCGGGCTCGAAACCGGTAGCAAACTCCGGAGACCCTACCGACTAAACCTCAAGGCCGTCGTTCTTCGGGCGCTAACGCAAAACCAACGGGATCCCCACTGTCGGGATTCATCTCGTAAAGTCTACGCAGCGCGCGCTGCCGCCTGGCGGCCCATCTCGAGGGAGTGGTATTCTCCCCCAGAACACCTAGGGTGGTGTTTCACGACCACATAGACAGCTGTGTACCCTATCCTGACGGACCGGGTGTAACACCTGCAGTCGGCTTCTCCGGGGACGATTGAGGGCCAGAGGGCCCACCCCCCTAACCCCCACGACCCCAAAGGCCCTTTTAGTCGCCTCCTACGACAGGCAGGGATACCTCAGGAGTATTCGGAGCCCCCCCTGCAGGGCGCAGGCCTTTAAAGCACCTGAAGTTACACACCTCAAGTGCTTTAAATCTGCCAAGTCTTTGCATCTGCCAAGTCAGGGATGTTGCGATACCTTGTAATAAGGTCTTTTTACATTAAGGCTGATTTTCAATCTACATAAATCTAAAGATTATTTATAGAAATACTATATTTTAGTTCACACCCCAATGTTTAATTCGGTTTAAAGAACAACGAACTGTCAGACATACCGTCATGAAATATCAACTAAATTATAGTCTTTCAATGTAACGAGACTCAACTATGAAATAAGACAGCTGGGCGAACAAGCCTAGCTTAGCTGCCACCAACCGTTCACGTACGTTTTATAACTGTCTAAATACATTGGCTGCATAGATTTTTTTATGCATCTTGCAAACAATGACGTCACGGCATGCCATGCTAAATTAAGCAACTATTTCCACTGTATTACATAGTCAAAGTCAAAATATACTTTATTTATATAGGTTTCAAAGAAACACTTATAAACCGTAAAAAACAGTTAAAATAGATATTATTCTACCACCGGTTCGTAATGTTGCATCTACCGAGAAGAATCCAAATAAATATATTATACATACAACATACATATTATATACCATCACGCTCGTAATTGCCTAAAGGGTAGGCATAGTCAAAGGGGCAGCAAGCCCGTTGAACCACATTCAGACAAAAAATATAACTGGGCTAAGTTAGATTGCAAACTGTGAAAAAGTGACAAGTGGCTAGCTCGTCGCCTTTTATTTATGCGTGCATTTATAAAATAAGATGTTTTACCTATATATTAGAGCAATAATGTTCTGCAGTCACACAAATAACTAGACAGATCAGCTTGGTGAGCTCAACCCTCCGTGTCTACTTAATTGAATGGACAAAGACTTGAAGTTTCTCTAAAGCGAACAAAGTACGTGAAAGGGTTACCTTAGCGTCCATGGCGACAGGCTACCACCATCAGCCGTGACCTGCGACTGCGACGTTCGCGTGCCGCCGCCTGCAGGGACAACCCCCCAAGTCAGATTATTAAAATTATTCGCGCGTCAAAATGCGACGCGAGATGTTATCGCGTACTTAGCGCTATTACTTTGATTAATTCAGCAGTGATGTGACCTGTTTGTGTAGGACGCGAATTGTCCGGTCGTGTGGGAAGCGGAATTTGCATACTTGTTTAATAGGTGAAATTAACTGATAGTAAAACAATTTACATGTGTTAGATATTTAAACATAACAATGCTTGGTTTTTTCTATTACACTGATTTTATACATACATACATAACATCACGCCCATAATCCCTGAAGGAGTAGGCAGAGTCAAAGGGGCAGCAGGTCCCTTTAACTACATTCAGTCAAAAACAAAACTGATTTTATACATTTGTAAAAATACCTGTAACATACTACTTTTCAGTTAAACTGTACCTCTGGCTGAAGGGTAAAAAAAAAATATATTATAGATAAGTATCTAAAATTTTTGATAAGTATTCCCGGGTGGATTCGCCATTTTTCCTGCACGATACTACAATTGCTTATTGCATGATTCATTCATTGCTTAAGATATCCCGGTAAGCACTAAAGAACGAATACAAAAGAGCATGTTCTCAATTTCAATAAAGGAATTGAATGTGATAATAAATAATCACATTACGATGATAATGTGGGGTGTTATCGGTGACTACAAAAGCTGGGTTGGTATGGCCATGGTAGTTCCACCTCCCTAAATAAAATAGCAATACTTGTTTCGTCGTGCTCTCCTATGGCGAGTGAGAGAGAGTGCCCGAGGTCCTATTGGAGGTCGGCAGCACGTCAGTAATTCCTTTAGAATTGCAATCAGTCTGTAGTTATTACCCACCATCAGATGACTCGTTAGCCCGTTGGTGACTTCTAATATAAACAAGCGAGCGCTACATGAGCGTGATAGTGTTCCAAATCACTAGCTTAACGAAAACGTTGAGTATGTATTTTTATTGAAATCTTTAGATTTAAATGGGCTGATCAGTGAAAATCCATAACATAACATTTCGCCCGTAGTCTCCGATACGGTAGCAAGTCCATTTAACATATTTAGCCAAAAATAAAACCGGGCTAGATTGCAAAATTTGTAAAAAAGCAGAAAGTAGAATATCAATGAAAAAAAAAAAACAAAAACAAATTTTAAAATTTTGACTTACTTGCCTTCACCGAGCAACAGCAGTAATTAGCGAACAGAAAGCAAAGGTGCTTTTAAAAGGGGTGAGACGGCGACTCAGTTTACACCACTATTAATTTAGACGTCATGGTTTTACTTAATGTTCGTGTTTTGGGCTTGTACAACAATCACTTAGGCCACCTGATTGTTTTCACTCGACTGGAGCGACACGAGGGTAATGGTTCTGGGTGAAACACTTTTGATTATGAGCAAATAATTGTTTCATCTTTTGTTGCTTGAGGTAGGGAGATGAAGCCAAAACGAACGTTGTCGAGGTAATGAATATTTATTCCCAAAACTTAGCCTATTTATACACAACATATATGTTATAACTAGCGGGTAACTTATCTAGGATAGAAAATGCATCGGTACGCAGCTATGACGTAGCCCTAGGTAGGTAGCTACACATCTATACTTTTTCGATTTTATTTATAGTAGATATAAACTTTACCAACTACTAGGTAGTTTATCACAATTATAGGTACTATCTATAATATAAAAATGAATCGCTGAATGTGTTGCTAAGCTCAAATCTCGAGAACAGCTGAGCCTATTTCGCTAATTCTTTTTTAGTTGTGTTTGTTATTATCAGGAGAAGGTTCTTATAAAAGAAAAAAATAAAATAGTTGCACGGAAGAAACGGGTATTGAAAATCCGAGAACGGGGCGTTACGAAGTGCGCCGGGTCAGCTAGTTTTAAATATAATTACTCTTCTTAGTCCTACGATTTCTTAATAAGTAAGTATTTGCTTGCGCTTGTGGTTACTGATCTTTATTGTCTTGTGACCTCACTGCTTATCTTTACTTAATACTAATATTATAAAGAGGAAAGATTTGATTGTTTGTTTGTATCGAATAGACTCAGAAACTACAGGACCGATATGAAAAATTCTTTCACCAATGGAAAGCTACTTTATCAGCAAGTATCATAGGCTATATTTCATCCCCGTATTCCTACGGGATCGGGAAATGCGCGGGTGAAACCGCGGGGCGCTGCTATGAAATATATAGACCAGAAACCTTCAGAAAAGGGTTTCTTGTGTATTACTATTCTTATATAGACATAATATGAAAATCCTTTACTCTTTACTCATAAATAATCACTAATTTACTCCCGGAGCAGTTTAATTACTAGGTTTAAAACTTGCTTCTAGGCAGTAGGAGTTTAAATGTTAGTGCGACTTCAATCTAAGCTCCGTGACCCTTAAATGAGAAGCCATACAAATTGAATGATATAAATATACATACATAACACCACTCCCATAATCCCCGAAGGGGTAGGCAGAGTCAAAGGAACAGCAAGCACACTGAGCCAAAAATAAAATTAGGCTGGGTTAGACGGAATATTGTGAAAGTTTACATACAAACAATGTTAATTCTCACCAGCGGTGTAAACTAATACTTAGAGGTTTACTATAATAAGTACCAACCCATAGGTTTGAGCTAATACACTTCGTAGGAGCCTGTGTTCTCCATTTGTCTGTGATATTATAATACTTTTATGTTTATCTAACTAACTGCGCCATTTCCCTAGCGGGGTAGGCAGAGAGAACCGAACCGATTTTTTTATATTAATTATACAATTTTATTATCTTATTTTACACCAAGCCCACTTTGAAATATGGTTCAAAGTTAAATATAATTCAGACAACTTTGTTAATACTGTTGTTTAAAGGAGAACCGAGTTTCTTGGCTAATTCTTCTCGGTAGATGCAACATTCCGAACCGGTGGTAGAATCTGATCTCTTTAACTGATTATGTCGATTTATAAGTGTTTTTTTGAAACCTATATAAATAAAGAATATTCTGACTTTGAATATTTCTTTAATGTTAGAAATAACAAAAAAAACTAGTGTTACCCATCGCACTTCATGTGAATTCCGTACGAACTGAGTTGTTTACTAGCTCAAATATTTAAAGCTCTTTGTAACATTAGGGCTTGAAATCGTATGATGAACTTAGTTGTAATAATAAAAAAATACTTCTAAGTAAAATCGACGATTTTTCTTTTTTTTGTCACGTAAAGTCTATTTCTATTCAATTTCCTAACGCTATTAATTAAGCTTAACGAAAAAGCCTAATACATTTTGTATTAGGCTTTTTCGTTAAGCTTAATTAATAGTACGAGTGGAAACATTAAACATTAAAAAATATGTGTCTAAGCGCACCCCCTGCAGGGAAATGATGAATGGGGTGAGTGAGGGTGAACACCCTTAACAATAGAGCCATCTATCCACTAAGGGTGGAACGAAATTGTGACAAAGGTTTACAGGAAAACCTCCTTTATAACTGCGATAAAGATAAAGCCACAAGGTGTAGTCGTTAGTTTTTATATGCACCATCAGATGTCTTAAATTTGTTTAGTTTTTATATAATTAGTCTTTATATAATAACTAGTAACCTGTCCGGATATATACGGTAAGCACAAAAAAATATAAAACTATAAATCATCATCTTCCTAGCGTTATGTCCCGTGCTTAGTCAGGGTCCGCTTAGACCATGATCCGGGATTTAGCGAGTCTGGTAATTACATTGATGTGACCGCCGATCTGACCTTCATAACCCTAAGATAGGGGAACCAGACAATTTTTCGATCATGGTTACAAATCCAAAGTTGTTTGAATTTGCAGGTTTCATCACGATGTTTTGCCTCACCGTTAAGCTCGTGGTGTAAATACGTACATAGATTTGAAAAATTCAGAGGTAACGTGCCCGGATTTAAACCCGCGCTGCTCGGTTAAGAGGCGCGTGTCTTTGACCTTTGAGCTACCACCGCTCAAATATAAAACTATAAATATAAACCTTAAATCCTTATCTTTAAATCCTCTTAAATTACTAAATCTATTGGTGAAAATCCCTTGCGTAGTTTAAAGGATCTAAGTTAACAAAAGAGCAAAGTTAAAAAAACAAAAAAAAACCTATTCCAGAAATATTATTTTGGAAGTTTTGCAAATTACATTATTCATTTTTGTAATTTTTAAAGGGCCGTCATTTCTCATTTAATCTGTTTTGGGAATCCCGACCCTTCCTGCATCTTTTGGGTTCACTGAACTTCCAAAGGGGAACACCTGACGCGTTCGAGCATTTCCAAAGTTCCATAAATGCAATCTCCCTCACCGGTAAACTGAAAGGTTCGAAGACACGTGGGGTTCACTGCAGATATCTGATTCTTACATTTTCGGGGATTTTGCTGGTGTTTTTCTATCTTGCGTATCCGAGGAATCTATATTTTTAACCGACTTCAAAAAAAGGAGGAGGTTCTCAATTCGACTGAATTTTTCTTCGGCATAAAGAGTATTTATTTCTTTAAGGATCGCACACGTCATCATCTTAACACATTATTATTTGCATGTGCAAGTTTCGTCATTATTTCTTCCTTCAATCCGAGCCAGTGTAAGCGGTACGAACTTAGATGCAGAGCCAAGTAGCCGTATTTCAATTAGAGATGTTAAGAACTCGAGTCTTTTGAGTCCTAAATTTTGAGCTCGACTGACAAATTGCACGACTCGACTCGTTACAATAAGACTCCCAAGACTAGAGAACTAAAGTCTATATGAGCTCTTGAGCGCAACATGGAACTCGAGTCTTTTTAAGCGCTCGAGTCGTTTTTACGGGGCGAGTCGAGCTCGAGTTCTTTTCCGTTTGGAGTTCCTTTTTAAATCAGGAAATAAAATGTTACTTTTGTGAGATATATTCGTAATCAGAAGCGTATTTTGAAAAAATAAAAGCGTTAATTGATAGGAAAAACCATTTTAATCCTCATGAAAAATTATTTTAATATTCAAAATATAATAAGAAAATACAATAAATATAATAAGCCGCAGAAGAAAATACAGAAATCAAATAAAATCACAAGCAATCAATATTGATCTGTTGACGCACATATAAGTATGTATAAAGGCCAGATTAATTTGCATCTATTAACATTATTAAACCTTAATACGCTCAAGACTTGAGACTCAAGCTTTTTTAAGACTCGAGCTCTATTTAAAACTCGAGCTCTTTTTAAGACTCGAGTTCTATTGTAGCGCTCGAAAGACTGAAGCTCGGTTGGACTCAAGACTCGGAGATTAGTTAGTTCACTGAGTCGTGTAAAATTGAGCCGAGTCTAAGAATTAGGACTCAAAAGACTCGAGTTCTTAACATCTCTAATTTCAATCAATATTTCTCACATGTCCCTGCCTTTCAGCAGATCATATCTGTGATATATACTGATCTTAATACATACATAAATACATAACATCACGCCCATAATCCTCGAAGGGGTAGTTATTTAACCAAAAATAAAGTCGAGCTGGGTTAAATGGGAAATTGTGAAACAGCAGTGACAAGGATTTGTTGTGTAGGCGACCTGCCGCCTACACAATCACACACCCAAAACCCGATATACCATTAGTCGCCTTTTACGACATGCTAGGCAAGAACCACAGTTGGCATATTCTTTTTAAGTCCCAGACCAACATGGGACAGTGGGCCTGATCAGACTGATCTTAAGAAAGCTAGAATGCTCAATAATAAAATTTGTCATCCCAAACGATTGAAGGCCCCAATTCCAAAGACGTCGGATGCTGGTGTTGTAACTGATGATAAGGGGGTCGTCAACCCCAGATAGGTTCACGCACAATCTGCTTTGTGGCCGACGTGCCCCTTTATCAATGAGTCTTGCTCTCAATGAAGACGTAGATGCTGAAGTCACGTTAGTTATCTCGCGTCTATTTAGAACTGAACGGAGAATATCTCGATCTATTTTTTTTTATTTCACAGGTCACCCAGCTTTATATTTTCAGATTTGTTAAAATTGAGGAAGATTTTTTCTTTGCTAGTTATAATTTATTTATTTTTGTAAGGCAGCCGTCCCTATAATAGAGTTCAGCGATTGAGGTAACGACATTTTCCTCGATTAGTTTTAAAAATGGTATAATCTACACTATTATTATAAAGAGGTAAGATTTAAATGTAAGTACCTATGTAACGAATAAACTCAAAAACTACTGGACCAATTAATAAATATCTTTGACCATTCGAATGCTACATTATCCCTGATTAACCTACAGAATATTTTGAATAATATTAGGTTAGGTTAAAACATATAATGTCCACCCGTGTGAAGCCTGGACGGCCACTAATTCTTTATACTTTTGTGGCTAAATCAGGATGTCTGTTATGCTCCGCTAAGCTAAAAAAATAACCTCAGGATATTAAACTTTCAGTACCAATCCATACATTCTTTCTCAGTGTGATTTATATTATTTTTTTAAGAATTTTTAAATAACAATACAGGGACGCAGTACCAGGCAAAAGAACTCTGTCGCTTGTGGATGAAAAAAAAAAAATTAAAGCTCCAAAAAATTATTTAGGTCCAATAGCTTTATTATATATATAACTAGCTTCTAGCCGCGGCTTTGCTTGCGTGGTACGTCGATAAACATAGCCTTTATGTAATTCGGGAGTATAAGCTATACTATTGTAAAGTTTCATTAAAATCCATTCAGTAGTTTTTACGTTAAAAAGTAACAAACATTCATCCATACTTACAAACTTTCGTGTTTATAATATTAGTAGGGATATTGTTTTCGTATCTAGTAGACCTTTAATATTTGTCGCGTCAAAGTAATATTCGTTTATTTAGCAAGAGCCCATTATATTAAGTTTTAATATTTAAAAAAGGCATTTTTCATTATTTCAGTGGGTCGACACAGATCGTTAATGTTACAAGTACAAGCAATGCAGTTCCTTAATCGTTTTCATTTTCCTGTATATGTACAGCATCGCTAATTCCATGAAATATAACGAACCTTGGTGTCTAAATCTGATCAGATGGCGGCCATCTGTCGATCGATGTGTATCATATTACGTCATACTCGTAATAATAAAATAGGGTCTTATTTGCTATGCTACAGTTACATATTACATCATACGATTAACGGTCGCCATCACCTTCTCATCAAAATAGCCTGTGCGTACCTTTTTATTACAAATACTATGTAGATAAAATTGTTGAGTTTCATTAACTGGCTCGATGGGTTCGATCCCCACCCAGGACAAACATTTGTGTGATGAAAACTTGTGTTTGTTCTGTGCCTAGGTGTTAATATACAATATTTAAGTATATAATATTTGTGAAACCAATGTCGATTCTGATATCCGTAACACAAGTGCTTAAGCTACTTACCTCGGAGTCAGATCAATGTATGTGTTGTAGTCTGATATTTATTTATTTATTTATTAAAGATTATCCTAAATTCTTAGGCCAAGAACCGTGATGTCGGAGGACAATTGGCAAAGGTTAATAATCTTCTATATATATATATGTATATTTAACATCCCCCGACGCATCAGCTATTTGAACAAAGATTAGAGAAGTTTTTTTTTATATATCATCATTACCAAAGGCATGTTCAACTGTCCTTGTCCCAAAATAAGCCTGTAAGCTTGTTGTGCTATGGATCTAGGTTAACGGATAGACAAACCATGAGCCGAGTACATATGTCCATGTTCATCGCATGAAACATTTGCCCCTAGCGGGATTTGATCCCGCGACCCTTGGTTGCGTGGTTAGGGTCTCTGGCCACTCGACCAACGGGCCTGTCATCATATGTTTTGAATATTTTCCATATTAAAAATGGAACAACCCAAATTGCGATCTCTTAGGATTGCTAATATTTGCCCATGAAAGAAGTAGACTTGCATTTAGCTCGTCACATCGTCCAAACACCAAGAAGTCATTCACAGATTTGGTCAGGCCTAATGATGATATGCACAAACAAGGGCCGCTTTCAAGGGGGCAGCTAGCCCACATAACTACATTTAGAATAGACTGATTTCAGTGGAGGTCAAGCGAGCGCTTATGACATATCTGCCTATTTATTTATTTCTGATATAATTGGTGTTGCGCAATACTGTTAAAAATAGTACGTTATCCTTAAATCTGGAGGGGTGGACTAATATAACGCAAATAGTGTCCCGACTGTCCCTAATATTAGATCCTTGCTGTTGGCTCGGCGCCAGCGCAGTTGGGCTAGGAGTCGCTGACCTGTCTGCTGAAACAAGTAGCAAGTAAGTTGAAATTGTTTCGTGTAAACTAGGAGTTATTCTAGCGACAAACAGAATAAAACAAATTATTAAACTACATCTATACTTATATTATAAAGCTGAAGAATTTTTTTTTGTTTGAACGCGTTAATCTCAGGAACTACTAATCCGATTTGAATTTTTTTTTCATTAGATAGTCCATTTATCGAGGAAGGCTATAGGATATATAACATTAACTAAAAACGCGCGTCAAAGCGAGGACACAGCTAGTAGGTAAATAAAATTGAAGTGACTATAATTTCCAAGTAGATATGAGCTTATTTTTAAATGCTTATGCAAGTATATTACGAAAGTATTAACAAAATACCGAGTTTGTCGGTTTTATTTGGGTATTTTTCGAAAGGGAGATCTGATTTTCCGGGACTCTAATTAGTAGATACATGTTAAAAGTTTTTTTAAAGAATAGGGCTATGAAATAAAAAAAATTGTTACGTTATGCGCGGACAAGTGGGAATAACTAATGACAAATGTCTAATGATCGGTGACGTCATCTCCCTTGAGTTACAAGAGAAAGTGACATTTCTGTTGAAGGATGTCATCAATAATAGGATGATTGACTTTAACAGTCAATACATATTCGTATATGAGCTGTGAATGAAACCATCATCATCACCATCCTCCTAGCGTTATGTCTCGTGCTTAGACTGGGTCCGTTTAGAGTTTAACCATAATACAAATTCTTCTGGTTCCCCTTTTAAGCGGTTAGGAAGGTCAGATCGGCATCGCTTCTATGTCATTATCAGATTCGCTAAATCCATGATCTAAGGCTTAGGCTATAAACTAAGATTATGATCTAAGGCTAAGATTATAGTAAGACATCCATATTATGGTTATATATCCATATCTGTTTTAAAGCGCAGATTTCATCACGATGTTTTCCCACCCAGTAAAGGTATGAATACGTACATAGATTTTAAAAGTTAGAAGTTATGAGCAGGTGTTTGAATGTGCACCCTTCGAAAATAAGTCATGTCTCCTTACAATTGAGCTACCACGGCTCTATATTTTGGAAATAGCAAACAGCGGCGATATTTAATCTTAATTATTGTGCCTATATTTACAATATCTTTATTAGACAAAAAATAATGACATAAAATCTGTAAAACTACTTTTGTTCAACCCTGATATGTTAGGTGACAACACTTATCAGCTGACATACTTTCTTTAAACTGTCAACAGACAACGGCCTGTGACATCACAGTTTTTAAAGATTTCAAAACAATGTCTAATCTAATTTTAGTACATACTTAGACCCGCCCCGGCTTTGCACGGGTGATGTGGGTACACCAGTAGAGAGGACCATGTTTTTTCTAAATAATAACTGAAATTGCTTAGTTATTTATTACAGAATATTTAAAAAATTTATAAATACACCTTTCTCGGTCTTCACTGTATACCTATACTATTGAAAAACGCATCAAAGTCGGCCTAGTTGTTTTTGAGATTAGCCTATACAGACAGACAGATATACGTGACGGGGGAGTTATTCTTATACTATGTTAATACATACATGGTATAAAAATAACCGTTGCTAAAATATCAACGCATATTATTTTCCAAATAAGATATAATGACTACGAAATCTAAATATTCATTCGTGTACGTCAGTCATATTTGTTTTCAAAGAGATTCAATAGAAAAAGTTTCAGATTCAGCAACAAATCCTTCTTGGGGTTTCGAGTAGCCGGTCACAGGAGTGCTAGACAAGGACGGAGCGATGCACGCGAGGGGGACAGCTGTCCGTAACCTAATGCACCGCTGACTCAGCGGTTGAGTTGCAGAACTGTCGAGTGCTAATTAGTAAAAAAAGAAGGACTCTTGGTCTTGCAGACCAACGGTGGTCCGCGTACCACTGGTTGGGAACCACTGCTCTAAAGGAAGAGCCAGTCAGTTAAATGTACAAAGACAGGCAGTACAGAACAGAAAATTCAATATCTATTCTGTGACAGGCAGCGTCGTTTTGGCATTAATAGGTACTGGAAGGGCCCTATACTCGTACTATTAATTTATATAAAAGACAAATGCCATATAGGTATCATCTTTAAATTAATATGTGAAGAAAAAAAAAGCACTGTTTAAATTTATATGGAGGAGTGCAGAAAGTTTATATTTCAATAAATAATAAAATAAAAATTCAATCATTATTAATTACACCATTATTAGGTTCAAATGCATTCATGAAGTCATTTAGATAAATCTACTACGCAATTGCATTTTGTGTTTACAAATGTTTGTAATGTGTTTGCAACTAGCTCTATCTAAATAGGTAGAGTCTGTCTGTCAGTTCGTTTATTCGGACTAATCTCCAAAACGTTGTAACCGATTTTAATGTGATTTTCTCTGGCAGATATAAAGTAGTACTGGTAAATTCTGCGAAAAGTACTAGGTACTTCGTATTTTATTAAAATAAAATACCAGTACCTAGGTAATTATTAATTATTATTTAACGCCCTAATTATTATTCTAAAATAAAAGGGACGCACAGATGATTTTTTTGTCAAACTATCTGCGGAGGAAGTGGCAGGTAATTTTCAAAAAAGGTTTGAATAACAATTTCTCAAAAAGATTGAGGATGACACCCAGATTAAAAAGAAATAATTTGAGCAATATCGGCTCCAAAGATTCACATTTCATTCCGACCGCAATCCTTTCCGAACGTGCCACCTTCAAATGTTATCTTTGACCGACTGAAGACTATTCAATTGTTTTCTTCGACCGACTGATTCTGACGGACAATCCTTTCGTCCGGCTGTCATACGCAAGTTAGTCCAACAATTGAGGGGCCCCGCTCGGCTCCCGCCACTCGTCCCTGTGGTGGCGAGCCGATTTTTTCCCCGAACGCACATGGCGCGATGGCGGAGCCGAGAGGCCTTTCAGCCGCGCCACAAAAAACGCCGACTGGGGCCGCGGTCGCTCGGCGGGCAAAGAAACGGTTGTGTCCAGAAGGCAGATGCGCGGTTTGGTTAAATGTAATGTTTAAAAGTGAGCAGTTAGGATTTTTTAGGTTTTGATATACCTAATAGATCTTAGAATATAAACAAAAATAAGCAATTTCTTATTTATTGTATAAGTTAATTTACGATCCAACAAAAGAAAGCATTAAAATATTTTTGTTGTTATTATTAGTTGACACAAATCAATTCACATAAGAAACATTTCTAAGATAATCAAGAGCACAGATATACAATTCGTACATATATGTAGTTATAGTCTGTGCATTCATCTACAGTGAATATTGTATACATACAATGACTGGCCCGTTGGTCGAGTGACCCTGACCACGAAACCAAGGGTTGCGGGTTCGAGTCCCGCTAGGGGCAGATATTTTGTGTGACGAACATGAATATTTGTACTCGAGTCATGGATGTTTATAAACGTATTTAAGTATGTCTATCCGTTCACCTAGTAGAAATAGCACAAGCTTATAAGCTTAGTTTGGGACTAGAAAATTGGTGTGTCAGTCTGAAGAATTTATTTATTATTTACAATATACTTGTGAGTATAATGTGTGTACTTTAGTATATTATGATATTGACTTTAATTTATTGAAATACCCTGTCTAAATGACGAGTAGTTTGAAAATTATACTGTTGTCTGAAATTTAGATTGCGCATGAAAGTGCATGCATATGAATACATTTACTAAAACAATAAAGAACAAACAAAATGATTAATTACGAACTCCTTACGATTGAGAGGCGATAGAGACGATACCAGCCTATAATAGGGAGTGAATCATTTCATCTTGACAAAATATCAATATTTTATTGTTTCATTGTAAGAGCGCTATCGGTTCTAGAATCTTATATTTATACGTGAAACAAAAACTTTGTACCCTTTTTTACGCAAATTAATTGGACGGAGAAGTACCTTTTTGACATAGTTAAAGTTTTTAGAGATCCTTCTCTCTAAGTGCAGAAAGCTAATGTTTTAATAAATAATGCGTTAAAAATACATTAAATTTATAAAAATATTAAACTAATTTATGGTCGAATTTGGACCTGTAGGCCCACTATATGTGTTAATTACATCAGCCCCTAAAATAAAGAATATATCTAAAAAGATTACATATTATGTTAAAGCAATCACTTGATCAAAAACCACTCCTTTAACCAAACCGAGCATTCTCGTCTCCACAACCTAAACCGAAAACCGTCAACCCAAAAACCTATCCCAAAACGCACCGAGCCCACTGCACTCGCCAGTCTGTGGGCGCGTGTTGTGAAACAGGCCGCCAGTGCTCGCCCGACCGGCGTGGACGACGCCGCTCCGACATGCCTCGCGCCGCTCCCGCGCACCTCCTTGCTCTGGCCTTCCTCGCGCTAGCCACCGCGCAGGACTACTCCCGCGTGCCTTCCCGACTCGCCTCCTGTGTCAATAACGAACAACCACAAGTGAGTGTCATCAACGCTAACACTTAAATAACGCGTTCCAACTATTTACGCTACCAGTTCGAAAGCCTCACGCAAGATCGCAGTTTCCCACGGCAATCGTGGCAGTCTTGGCGCGAAGTCCTAACTTTATGACAGCTCTGTGCAAACTTTATTGTTGTGAAGCTGTCGTGATTGGTTCGCTGTGTTTACGAGTTCTTGACAGCTTGCATAGTTGAGTTTAACTTGGTTTTTGTTGAGGCTAGATGGCGTAGGGTAGGCGTTTGTTGTAATAATAAAGTAATGTATCCTTTGATAATTCTTATTACTCTCGTTCGTTATTACAAAGTAGTGTTGTAATCGATTGGACAGCTTTAAGAACACTTTCTGTTATATCAAATCTGTTTGTAACTCTATTTACTAGAGAAGAAATGTTAATTTATCAATTTGTGTACCATGTATAAGGAATTGAAACAGTTGTCAAATTGCTATAACTGCGATTTTACTCTGAGAAACTCAGACCGTTTCTCCGAGAAGTGTGCTTTGCTTGACATCGAGATGTAGCTCATTGACCCCTAGTGTTTGTTGTGAGCGTGCAAGCTCCTGTTGCCAGCGCGAGTTTTTGACAGATTGTGAGGTTATCGGATCGTGTCGTAAGCGGCCCCCGACTCCTGTTTGTTCTAGGGCTAATGCTCGTTATCGGCGCCCGCCGGAACAAATTATCGCGCATCCGTTGTGCGGGTCACAATACTATTTGTTTTACTTTATAATTAAGTTTTATAATTGCCGTTGTGCGGATAGGATCGATTTGTGATCTGTATATTGCTGTGACTGATGGTTTATGCTGTATGCGCAATATCTGCATTAATTAAAAGATAAACGTTTATACAATATAATACCTACGTCCCAAACGCTATGCTATACGCTATTGACGGTAGATTTGATATTGCAATTCCAACTAAGTACTACAAGAGAACCTTTACTAAGGTAAACATAGTAGGTACCTATATCCTGACATGCTACATACATACATAACATCACGCCCATAATCTCCGAAGGGGTAGGCAGAGTCAAAGGGGAAGCAGGCCCCTTTTACCACATTCAGCCAAAAACAAAACTGGGCTGTGTTAAATGGAAAGTTGTGAAAAACATGCTACTGCAGGAATACATGTATTAGCAACAGTATTAGAAGTATTTGATTTACCAACTATCAACGGTAAAAAAGCGTTGAGACCTCTTCATAATAAATGACTGAAGGTTCATCAATAAATCATTAATAAAGACAAGAAATATGTCTTCGACTAATTAAATAATTCAATTCCCTAGTTCCAAAGTAAGCTTATGCTTGTACTATGGATTCTAGGTGAACGGATAGACATACTTAAATACGTTTATAAACATCCATGATTGGAGTACAAATGACCATGTTCATCACACGAAACATTTGCCTCTAGCGGAATTCGAACCCGCGACCCTTGGTTTCGGGGCCAGGGTCTCTGACCACTAGACCATCGGCCAGTAAATTTTACCTAATAAATGTAGTCAACTGCAAACTAAAATGTAACAAGATTGGACCCCTATTATACAATACTAGCTTCTGCCCGCGGCTTTGCTCGCGTGGCACGTCGAGGAAACATAGCCTATATGTTATTCGGGTGTATGAGCTATATTATTATAAAGTTTCATTAAATTCCATTCAGTAGTTTTTTTGTGAAAGAGTACCAAACATCCATCCATACAAACAAACTTTCGCATTTATAATAATAATTAGTCCTGTTATTTTAACATGACTTGAAAGTTCGTCGAATACTTACTATTTTTAAAACCAATCGAGCATTAAATATTTGGTAAAAAGTTCATTCGGCCAATCGTTCGTCGACCATACTTCGGCAAAAAGCTTTTCGCTTTTACGATCAATCGAGCAATAGTTGGTCGGCAAATAATTAATTCGACAAATCGTTCATCGACTATGTGTATTTCGCATAATCGTTGCGGACCCTCAATAAGTAGCCAATAAGGGTTTTTTTAATTAAAACATCCAAAAGATGGCGTAACTGTGACTTGCGGTCTGGTCACCCCCCTCATTGGTTAGTTGTCAGACTAAACTGACATAGGTACTGTCAACAAAGAGCCAATAGTGACACTGATAGGTACAACCACGGGACTCGCTCGTGCCGTGGCGGTTTTTGCATTTTTGAAAACCCTCATTGGCTCCGAAAGACCTGTGGAACATTTGAACCGAGATATTTAAATGATGAATATAAACACCTAAACATTGGGCAATCAAAAGATATGCTTAATGTTTGCAAGCATATGCCAGAATGTAAAATGTAGAGTGCAGCAAAAATTTAATTCTATTTCATATAAAAATATAAAGACTAGCAGCGCCCCGCGGTTTCACCCGCGTAGTTCCCGTTCCCGTGGGAATATGAGGATAAAATATAGCCTATGTTACTCCTTGATAAAGTAGCTTTCTATTGGTGAAAGAATTTTCCAAATCAGTCTAGTAGTTTTTGAGTTTATTCATTACAAACATACACCCAAAAAATACAAAAATACAAATCTTTCCTCTTTATAATATTAGTATAGATGGTGTCCTATAGAATGAAGATAATAAAGTTATTATATTAGAGATTACATCATCTTCCTGTCGTTATGGGTCATTCTAGACGGAGTCCGTCGTCTGGATTTATCGAGTATGGTACTGACTAAGACTTTCGTAATCATTTTGACAATGGTTTTTCGAACGTACCGTTTTTTTTAGAATATCTTCCTTACAGTCGAACATGTGAAAGGTATAATTAAATACAAATTGAGATGGAAAAACGCGGTGTAGGTAACTTACGTCACAACATTTGAACTAACTTTTCATATTAATCATGTAGTAGGACAAATACAGAGGATTATCCAAAAAAAAAAAAACAAAGAGTTCTTATAAAATTACTTTAATAATCAAAGAATTGAAGATTTAAATTGTAATAGAACCATAAAAGTCTACATTACAACACAACACAATTTTCCATCTAACTCAGCCGATTGTTCCATGTTGTTGATGTTGGTCTGGGACTTAAAAAGAATGTGCCATCTGTGGCTCTTGCCTAGCAATCCTAGCATGTCATAGAAGACGACTAATGGTGTATTGGGTTTTGGGTATGTGATTGTGTGGGCGACAGGCTAGCCACTTGTCAACACTTTTTTATAATTTTCTATCTAATCCAGCCCAGTTTTGTATCTGGCTGAATGTGGTTAAGGGGCCTGCTGGCTCCTTAACTCTGCCTTCCCCTTCAGGGATTATGGGCGTGATGTTATGTATGTATGTATGTATGTTAAGCGTACATTGAACAAGTTTTCTCACCGATCCAGTCATGGCGATCTAACCATCACACTGACATTATTAAAAACGCATCACACCGAACTTCATTGGAAAAGATTTACGACAGCAACCCTCGCCCATGAATTAGACAACACAGGGGACAATAGACTTACCCACTCGTCACTACAAAGGGTGGCTCACCATTCATCCGTGTCCTCCAAATCTACTCTACCATGTCGGTACGTTTGTCACACTTTATAATATTTCATTCTTATTAATCATACCTATTTAATTTGACAAGCTCGATGGCGCATTCGGTAGTGACTCTGCCCCATGCGCCAAAAATTGTGGGTTCGATCCCCAGCCAGGACAAATATTCGTATGATCAATACTTGTGTTTGTTCTGTGCCTAGTGTTAATATCCAATATTTATTTTAGTATATATTTGTAATACCACTGTTGATTCTGATATCCGTAACTCAAGTGCTTAAGCTACTTACCTCGGAGTCAGATCAATGTATGTGATGTGATTTGGGATGCTCTAATAAATACATTACTTGATTCCTATACTCTCATGGCAACGATTGCATTGCTGACAGTCAATACAAGCTACCTATAATTATGGTATAAAACTTCCGTAAAAACTAAAAATGGGCGAGAATTTTTTTTCATAACGATGGATAATGCACAAATTAGCCAGCAGTGCAATCGCGAATGCACAATGTTTAATAGGCAGAATAGTTGGTTTTAGATCTTTTTTATTATCTTTATTGATATTAAAATTAAATATTTTTGTTGCCATTAGGCGTATCAAATTATTTGTATTTATATTGTCTCTTGCGGATTTTTTAAAAACCTTCAGAGGAAAAAGGCTCATTTACAATAGCGTTTACAAAGACTACACACGTAGTCCTTTTATGAGTCTTTTATAGTGCTTTTTTTTCCCTTACCTATTTATATATTTTTTAATTTATTCAAAAATAATGTACCAACTGTGTTTCTTGAATACATTATTTAAAAAAGGCGACTAATGGTATATCGGGGTTTTGAGTGTATGATTGTGTAGGCGACGAGCTAGCCTTTTTCACAGTTTTCTGTCTAACCCAGCCAAGTTGTATTTTAATCTGAATGTGGTTATGAGGGCTAGCTGCCTCTTTAAGTCCGCCGCCCCTTCAAGGATTACGGTCGTGATGATATCTATGTTTAAATTTAGGGTTTAAAACGTCTGTCTATCTGTTTCAACCCGACGGTTCCATTCACACTTACCTACTCAAAAATAAATATTTATTTCAAGAATTGCTTAATATTACATCACTCGTAACATCTTTCATCCGATCCCTGCTTAGTTATGACATTTAATAATCACAAACAGGCCATCCAATCCAGTTATTATTATGGCCAAGAAATGGTAACGTTACCTTTTGAAATGTCATAGCATTTCCTTCAAGGAGCCCGCGATTTGTGGACCGTTTCGATAGGGATGATGACTGCATTAAAAAAAAAACTATAATTATATTCTCTTCCGCTTGTTGTAATATAAGTAAGGAGTAGAATGGAGTAACGTCTTGTGTAATCCCACGGACTAGTAAAAAAAAGGACTCCGCGCCACTAACTTGAAGCCGTTGAAGCTCTTCAGGCGCTCCAACTTGACACGCAACTTACGTCACACATTGCCATAATAAGTTCTCCATATGACATATATCCGATATCTGGTATCCATAAGTATCTTACTCACACATGCATAAACGTGGCTTCTCTTTTTACTAGTCTGTGTGTAAGCCGTACTTCTAGCAAATTGTAGGGTTTCCATCGGTATAGCTCCGATTACTTTGTATGCTAAAATTCAGTCGAATTGAGAACCTCCTCCTTTTTTTTTGAAGTCGGTTAAAAAACTGAGCAATTTTAATTTCTGCATTTAAGTATTTCTTTATTCTTTATTTAAGTTAGAAGTTGACAGAAAAGTCCAAAAGGTGCGTCAGTCAAGAATGTCTACTTTACAGAAAAGCGCAAAATTCACCGCGCAAAATAAATTTAGTTAGCTAGGTTAAATAGTTTTATTAAAAAAAAAACAGTCGAAAGTGGGATTTTTGAATTAAAACATACCAAATGTGGCGTATGATGATGATATATGATGGGACTGTGGCTTGCGTTCTTGGCACCCTCCTCATTGGTTAGTTGTCAGACCAAACTGACATACTGTCTACAAGGAGCCAATAGTACAAAAACTAATACCAATGGTATTTGTTTATTATCGTGTTCCTTTTCTATTCCGAACGAGTACCAAATTTTCAATATTTCAATGAAGAACTTGAATTATTCCGAACGAATACCAAAACATAGCTTTTGGTACAGTCACAGAAATATAGAGAAAGCTGAGAGAGAGAGATATTAATTTACGCGGACGAAGCCATGGGTCGGCGTTAGTCATAAGTAGTAGTAGTAATGATGCAAATAATATTAACTTTGTGTAAATGAGTTAATTGCCATGTTATTGTTACTATGTAATACAGTCAACAGCAAAAGTTGATGATCAAAATCAGAAATTCAATATTTATAAACGAAGTTCGCGTCAGAACTACGTAGCGTTGAAGTGATTCTAAAGTAGGAGATGACACCGATAATTATCTATGGGAGATTCAAAGTCAAAGTCAAAATACTCTTTATTTATATAGGTTTGAAACAAACACTTATAAATCGTGAATTAAATAGGAAAATCTACTAATAATATGAATCTACCACCGGTTTGGAATGTTGCTTCTATCGAGAAGAAACCGGCACGAAACTCGGTAGTTACTCTTTTCAACAACATATTTTACAGGGGTGTATAGATCATATTTGCATTTGAACCATGTCGTGAAGTCGGCTTGTCAGACACCAAAATATAAAATAACGATGTTTACAAAATTTAAGCATAAATTAACCAAACCAGAGATTATAAAGTATTTCAAATATTTTCTTCTGGTACAGCTGCCAAACATTCCTGATCAATGTTGACTCCAAAATATATAAAAACACTTCGCATCAGAACTATGAAGCGAAAAAACGATTCAAAACTAGTACCTAATTACTTTAAAAAAAGATTTTTTTCATAAAGAGTTAATAAAGGGTCGTTACATAACTACATTGTATATTATTCATGGAATACTACGAAAAAACATAAAAATCCACCTCGAAACACGTTTACTACAAATTGGCGTATATTCGTAAGACGCTGATAATAAACGCAGTGATAGCTCAAATGGCTCGGTGATTCACTGGTCGCGATGATGATAACGGCCAATACCGGCGCAATGGGCGCTGCATCAGCATCGCACAGCGACCAACCCATTTCCAACCTAGTTACTACGCCAATAGGGCAGATATACACTTGCGATTGCAGATTTTGTTTGCTATTAACTAAAGATAGGTACACTTTAAATAAAGTAAGTACAATTTGTTTTTGTATTTTGTCCTTATAACTTTATGATATGGAAGAAGTTGGTTATTATTATGTAATATCATCAAACTTTATTCAAAAGACTTTCATTTATCCATATTAGCATTGTCTGTAGTCATATAAACATCTATACTTACTTACTAATATTATAAAGAGGAAAGATTAGATTATTTGTTTGTTTGTCTGTTTGTTTGTATCGAATAGGCTCCGAAACTACTGGACCGATATGAATAATTCTTTCACCAATTAAAAAGCTACTTTATCAGCGAGTAACATAGGCTATATTTAATCCCATTATTTCCACGGGAACGAGAACTACGCGGGTGAAACAGCGGCTCGCTGCTACATAATATAAAGAGGAAAAATTTGATTATGTGATTATAAGCTCCTAAACTACTGGACCGATTTGAAAAATCTTTCACTAATCGAAAGCTACTTTATCGTATTCCCACGGGAATGGCAAGTGAGCGGGTGAAACCGTGGGACCGTGCTAGTCTGTTTGTAGTTGTACGTATTTGAAATGAGAATTGTTACTCTACTTTTATCAAAGAAATATAGCGATGCAGCAAAAAAAAAATTAACATCAATATTGGGGACAATAAATTCACACTTGAGTTTGTATTGAACTGTTACTGTTAAAACTAAAAAGCAGCAGCTATGTCAATGACAATATCTTGGCATTTTTGTATACATTGTCGTATTCACTTTAGCGTATTTAGGTGCGACATGTCATTAGTCCGCCGGTCTGTGTCTAGCCTAAGGCTGACGTAAGACTCGGCGTGAGTAAAGTTATGTTTATACCGGCGATGTGAACGGCCGCTCTCTATATATAGAACACCTATTTTGGCGCAAATCTTCCATCTGGGCGTTACCGGTTTCCGCGTTAAAACGTTTTTATTTCCATTATAAAACTTCTTACGCGGTTTCTTGTCAAAGCACCGTTTAGCCGCAACCGCTGTGCCGCGCCTTGAGGTTGACAGACACAGCGGGGTGAGAGCAATGAGCAAGCTCTCTTATTCGTGACTGATAAAGAGATGATGGATCTCCTTTCAAAGAATTGAAGATAACAAATTGCATTTTTTTCTCCCACTTTTGGGAACACTTGGTTTACTTACTCCAGAAACGAAATCCAGAAAAGTTGACTTTTATACGTTGATTTTCCTGATCTTGTTTAATGGAATATTCAAATAATACTTGACGACTAGCAATCCTTATCCTCTACTGCATTAAAATATTAGTTAGGACTTTTGTTCCTATTAAATGTCGCAGTAAAATCTAACTCCACGCAAGCTAGTAATCAATATTTACAAAATGTGAAGTCCCAGTGTATTTAATTATTCAACTACATATATTGAATAATAAAGGAATAAAGAATGTGTTCATCCTTCAAGGTTATGTCCTTGAATTTCCCCCCAACTTTAAGAACCGATAAAGTCGCAATTCAAAAACCCTTGTCGTAGGTTCAATAGCTAGTCGACATAATTATAATTACAAATAAGGTTGACTAAACACGAACAACAACACACGGCCTCGCTTAGATTACATTGCTGGGTTGGACCGTTCGCAACGGCGGCCTCCACGGACTTGTAAAAAAAGAAGGACGTGAAGTTTAGTTAGTTATGTACGAGTACATATATTCTATTTTCTAAGATTCTAGGACCGTGAGTCCCGCCTCTAAACATTCGCGTGGAATAAAAGTAACAAATCCTGGGTCTATCCATTATCTCGTTCTTTATTGGGTAAATTGAGGTCCAGAGATAACGGGTTCGCGGGTCACATGATAATTCGACTTCGGCCCATTCTTGGGCCTTTGCATATGTAGTTACTGGCGTACCTTATCTTTACTAGTAGATATATAAATAGGTAAATTTCGTTAGTTTTGTGTAGGAAGCAATCTACGAAACTGGTTGACCGGTTATTTTTTTTTTAAACCGATCAACCAGTGTCAATTTTTAACATTGGCGTGATGAATACTTGTGTCTGTTCTGTGTCTGGGTGTAATTTTTGGATATTTAAGTGTATCTTTGTAATAACACTGTTGATTCTGATATCTGTTACACAAGTGTTTAATTTAAGCTACTTAGCTCGGAGTCAGATCAATGTATGAATTACAAATATATATTTAAACTAGCTGACCCGGCGCACTTCGTAACGCCCCGTTCTCGGATTTTCAATACCCCTTTTGTTTTTATTTTACCGTGCACCTTTTTTTCTTTCATAAGAACCTTCACTTAACAATAAGAAACACAACTAAAAAATAATTAGCAAAATTGGTAAAGCCGTTCCCAAGTTAAACTTTGGGGTGGACTACCCTTATCACTTAGGGGTATGGAAAATAGATAGTAGCCGATTCTCAGACCTAAAATTTGGTAAAAATCGTTAAAGCCGTTTCGGAGGAGTACGGTAACTAACATTGTGACATGGAAATTTTATATATTAGATATTGAATATTAACACCCAGACACAAAACAAACACAAGTATTAATCATACGAATATTGTTCTGGGTGGGGATTGAACCCACAACTTTTAGCGCATGGGGCGGGGTCACTACCGAATGCGCCATCGACCTTGTCATCTTGGGAAATTATAGTGACAAGTGGCTAATTCGTCGCCTGCATAACTACAAACGTTATTAGTCGTTGTTGCGACATCCTAGGTAAGCGACACAGTTGGAAAATGATTTTTAATGAAATCCGAAATCAACATGGAATAATTTGAGTAAAATTGCCAATATGTAGAGTGGTATTTCATGGTGGACATGGCATGGGCTGTTGTATAATAGTATATAACTTCCTCCTTTTTTGAAGTCGGTTGATAATATTAACACCATGAGAGCAGAGACTATGTGGACCAATGATTGTCAACCGTCATTCATTATTAGATAGTCAGTTGTTAAGAATGACAAGTGATGTCCCATTGTAGACTGAAGCTAGATAAGTTTCAGTCTATTTAGTACCTAAATATCTGTGTTAATTTTTCTTCGGAACTTTAGCTGTATTGTGAAACAGACGGGTCGTTGAGTCTGCAGCCTCCCAGATAAACAGGGAGATAAGCTATCTGTCGTCCTGTTGCGATAACGGGTTCGATGCTCGGCTGCGCTTAGGGAAGGAGGAATTGTGTTTGTAATCTGTCGGATTAAGGAGAATGAAGGGCTATAAAGTATGTTATATGAAAGTTAAATTATGTCCTTCCTTTGTCGGAGTCCGCTTGGACCTTCATTAAGCGAGTCTGGTTATTACATTAAGGACTGTTCATCGTAAGCCTTCGATAGGGGAACTAGACAGATTCGAATATGGTCACCTATTTGGATGTGCAGATTTCATCACGTTGTTTTCCCTCACCACCTCAGATATGTAAATTAATGTGATATGTCAGTATGTACCGTTAGTAGGGGTTTTTGGTTCAATCCCGAGTGATTTTAATGAAACAGGCTCTACAATTGGGCTGCTCCCATTCTGACTATTTTGCAAAAGTAACATTCCATCCCAGAACAATTTAGTAACATTCCAAACAGAAAATTTTAATTGTATTTTGTAAGTGTTTGTAAAAATCTTATTTTTTTTTTGAGAAAGTAACATGTATCTGAAAGTCTGTATGTCTTTCTGTGCTAAATTGCACAATAATTGCTCAGTAGTTTAGGTTTCAAATCGTAACAAGCATATAAATAGTAGAGTTGCATAAGCACTTATAATGTAAGTAATAATTATGTGAATTGTGAAATGGGTGGGGTACTTAAACATGAAATCATAAATAAAACTATAAGATATGAATTATGATTACACGTGTCTATAAAAATGCTAAGAAATCCGATCAATCGAGCCGCTTAATGCGCCCGCGCACTTCTCAGAGCCGTTCGAAAAGTCTCATAATAAACAAAAGTCGAACTGGGCGTCAAGACATTCCTACTACATGCATCTCCTTTGGAGGTCCGCTTCGCCGGTCACCGGAGCCCTAGAGCGAGACGGCGAGATGGGTGCGAGCAGGCCAGCCGCTCGGGTGACCTAATGCACTCCTGAGTCAGCTTGAGTGTGCGTCTGCGTTGGTCAGCTCAAACATTTCACTTGTTCACTTTAAAATCACACGTGGGATGCCAAATAATAATGAACTATGGACAGCAGTACATTGCTTATTACTTTCTTTCAGTAGAGTAGTCAAAAACTATTACTAAAGTAGGTTAAGAAAATAAAGTTTGCATGCCTTAACTTTAAGTCGTGTAGATTTTAAAAACATGATTCTTGATGAGTCGACTCATCTACGTATAAGATTTGGAACATTTTAAGTTGGATTATGTGACTTCACTCTCATAAATCTCATATAGTGTTAGTAATATCTAAAACAAACTTTTGGATCAATACTAAGAGACTTTGAGAATAGTTTTCTAGTCTTTGATAGGTTCTATTAAAAATAAAAATAAAACTTATTAAAACTACTGGCCGTTATTTACCATTTTGAAACTTTTTTTACACGTTTTCAAATTTATACGTTTATTGACGTTCATTAGTTTTTGCGAGGCTTTAGTACATTTTCGTTTTTTGAAAATATTTTTTTTTAGTAGTAAGTACTTAATACAAATTATTTACTAAATGTTTCGCAATACAAAGAAGCTTTGCAAGCATAGTTGCTATCTCTGTAACAACGACTTACGTATTTCACGTATTACAGGAAAATGTAATTCTACAGATATCAATTCTCAACGCGATCGCTTGCATTTGGCGGACTCGAAAGTTGAACTTTTAAATTGGGTCGAAACATCAACTCTTATGGAAAAAATTGTCACGAAATATTTGTTCGCAGCGATGCATACCGGAATTCGAAAACGCCGCGTTCATGGTCCAGATGGAGGCCACGAACACGTGCGGAGACAACGGCGAGAAGATGTACTGCATCCAGACTTCTGCAGGGACTTCCACCAGGTGACTTTTGTTTCTTTTTATTTCTCTTCTCTCTCTCTCTCTTCCGCCATACGCATTGGTTGTTTGGTCGAGTAACACAGGACATACAGATATCATTAAGCTCGCAATCATTAATAGGCAGAATCAAAAGAGGCAGCAAGCCTCTTTAACCATTTTTGACCGACATTGGCGTGAAGTTTAGTTAAACAGTTTTTCAAACAAGAACTGCTAGTGCCAGTTTTGGCACTGGCAGCAAACATATTGCTTTATTAAACAGGGTGTCTGCCATGCGCCAAACTCCCTGTATAATAAAGCTATTTGTTTCATATCACATCATATTTCCATAACCGTGACTTTTTTACCACGGTCCAAGGATGGAAAGGTAACAAATAACCCCACCAGTATTCCGAAAATTCCACCAGTATTGCATTTAGATATAAAATTAAGCTAGATAGGATATATAACTATGTACTAGCAATGATGTATGTAAATTTTCTTTGTACGACCAGGTCGTGTGACTTCTGCCAGCGCGGGCAGTTCTCCAGTTACTTCCTGACGGATCTGCACCACGAGACCGACAACCAGACTTGGTGGCAGTCGGAGACCATGAAGGAGGGCATCCAGTACCCCAACCAGGTCAACTTGACTCTCCACTTAGGTAAGACAAGCTTCTTCATCACACAACTTTTTAATCTTTCAAAGTTTTCTAAAATTAGTGTTCGCGAATATAAAGTGTACACAATATGAGCAAGTTCTAGGGGGGACCAAAACAATATTATTGATAGGTTCTTAGGGGAGCAGCCACTGCATATGCCCATGCGCATGGTCTTGACACTGGATATCAGAAACTAACCAATTATTACGGGGACGAGTTTCTTAGTTACGTTATCGTTATCGATATCTGGTCGATATCTAATTCACAAAATACACAATTGCTGTGATGCTGATTCATAGTACTATAGTTGTTAAACTGGATTATACCTCGTAAGATTCCCTTTTTTCAGTATCATTCTTCTTTTTCTTATCAGACCAAACATAACATAACATCACGCCCATAATCCCGAAGGGGTAGGCAGAGTCAATGGGACAGCAGGCCCCTTTAACCACATTCAGCCAAAAATAAAACTGGGCTGGGTTAGATGGTAAATTGTGAAAAAGAAGTGACAAGTGGCTAGCTTGTCGCCATCATAATCACATACCCAAAACCCGATATACCATTAGTCGCCTTTTGCGTCATGCTAGGCAAGAACCTTTCTTATCAGACGAGGTTCTTCAAAATGATGATAATACTATGCATATAATATTCTTAGGCAAAGCGTACGATATCACGTACGTGCGGATCGTGTTCTACTCGCCGAGGCCACAGAGTTTTGCCATCTACAAGAAGACCAGCGAAGACAAGGATTGGGAGCCGTATCAGTATTTCAGGTACAATATTTTATTTTTATATAAAGTCAGTTGTCTAGTACGTTGGCTTCTCTGAAATTAAACTTTAAATCGCTTATTTCTAAAGTGTATGGCTTTGTTGTTAATAATCTTTAAAGTTATGATATTTTGAGACGATACTGAGATTGCATATTTTCTCATAATTGCGATATTACAAACCGTTATGTCAGTCATTTTGTTTAAGTCACATTTCCTAGGTTATCTAGGGTAGACAGTCAGTTTTTTTCAGACCTAGCCACAGTTCATCAATCTCTTCTTTGTTTATCTTTTTCCTTTCCCCAAACATTTCTACCCTATTTATATTGATTTGTTTTCCAGACTGACACATAAATCCCATAGTTATTATATATAGATTATGATCATAAATGTATTCGTTCCTTGCAGTGCGTCATGTCGAGACACGTACGGTGTGCAAGAACAGAAGGCAGCTGAGCTAGGCGCAGAGACCAGAGCCTTGTGCACAAGCGAGTACTCCGACATATCGCCCCTGTCAGGAGGAAACGTGCTCTTCTCCACGTTGGAGGGACGCCCGTCGGCTTACACCTTTGATAGCAGTCCAGAATTACAGGTAAGGTTCAGTGTTAATATTTCAGCTATCATCACATTATGCTGTTAGTCACATTTTTTTATGATAAGCATTTAATATTTTTGACATACTCCAATCCTCCGAGGTGACGAAAATACCTTCTTAGCTAATGCTGTATGAAATATTATATTTTCAATGTATTATCCAAGAATTCTGGTCTTCTAATTGGAAATACTATGTGAATAGAACTGAATTTTGACCCTGATCAAAATACTTCATACTGTTAAGTTCTGTGCTTAGTCGAGTTCCGCTTACACTACGATCCGGCGAGTCTGGACATGAAGCTTCTGCCTATTAGATCATCGTAACCTAATAGGATAACCAGAAAAATCGACCATGTTTCTTACATTTGCAAAATGTAACGTAACTATTATCACCATACCTCCCCAGGAATGGGTAACAGCGACCGACCTCCGCATCTCCCTGGACCGTCTGAACACGTTCGGAGACGAGATCTTCGGCGACGTTCAAGTGCTGCAGTCGTACTGGTACGCCATCGCCGACGTGGCGGTCGGAGCGAGGTGCAAGTGCAATGGCCACGCGTCGGCCTGCGACAGCCAGGACCTGCCTGATGGGAGCAGGACTAGGGCTTGCAGGTGAGGAGTTAGGGAATCAAATCCATGTAAAGCTCAAGTTGCAGAGCCAATTTTTGGCGTGTTCTGCAAAAAAATCTGTTGTTGTACCTACCTAATATTTTTTGGAATGAAGGCAGCTTCGTGTGTTTTGTTTTGCGTGCAGTTCAAGAAATATTAAATTTGGTAGAAGAGTTTTGTGAGAAGAAAAAAATATGGATACGATACGCCTCAATCTGTACGAGAAAAGAACTACCTAATCATGCTATGGACTAAGATATGTATCTAATCAAGGAGATCATAATAGGTGATTATTATTTAGTAAGTGTTTTAGAGCCTTTCAAGATTATTTCTATGTCAAGAAACAAGGCAACATGGGAAGCATCCCTATCTTAAGACGGGGGCTTACTACCTTAAGATCAGAACAGTCAATTGATGTGGCACTCACTTGTCTACAAACAGCTTTAGACAAGGTCTAATCAGGTTAAGATGTTAGAGGATGATCAATACGTGGGTATTTCTTATATATATTCTTCATTTATTAATTCAGATGCGAGCACAACACGGCCGGGCGCGAGTGCGAGCGGTGCCTGGACTTCTACAACGACGCGCCCTGGGGCCGCGCCTCGCCCACCAACGTGCACGAGTGCAAAGGTTAGCACGTCACACACTGTTGTGTTTATGTCATCATTTTTCTAATATTCATCATCATCATCGTCATTTTCTACATATTCGATAAATTCAGACAAAGCGATGACACTGAAATGACCCGACATCAATGTAAGTATATTACCTATTTTATAAAATTTCTCAAGGTTTTTTTTAATTTTGCTGTTTTTTTTAATTTACTTTGCTGCTGCGTTTATGTAATGAAATTAAAGATGTGTATTGGAAGTATTTTTACCGGCATGTTTGCTCGTATTGGTAACATTGAGGAGTCGCTTTTCTTGAAACAGTTTACAACTTATTATAACTTCTTATTTAATTATCGTTTTTAAATTATAGAATTGTCAAAAAAGTTACTAATGTGAACAGTCAATAAGACCGACAAAATATCACACACTGGTGAAGTCTTGTTTTAAAACAATAGCTACACTATTATTACAACGATGTTGTTCACCTTAAGAGAGTACGATCTACGCAAGTATGTAATCTTTTATCTATTTTTATGTTTGGATGTAAAGCCTCATTATTAAAATCTAAACTACTGCAATAATAAATATCACTAAGATAAAAAAAGGACAAAAATATTCAACAAAGAAATAAAGAACCATTTAATTATGTAAAAATCTTCAGGAATGGTTAAGGGACATTAAATGTGGCTTATGTTATTGTGCCCAATATACCTACTGCTATATATGTACAAAGCATTTAGTCCCGCTGGTATTATATACTTCTAAATATTATGCAATGCGAAAGTTAAGCCTAAACTGAAAGTTCTTGTTTAAGGATCAAGCAACAAGCATATGTTTAAAACATCTTAATTGCTACGCATTACTGTTTGCCAATGGCTAGGTCGTTAATGCTCTGCGAAGTTACGCTATTTCTCTAGCGATGCGAAGACAATGCCATTTAGATGTCACGTTGCAAATAACACCACGTGATAGGCACTTCCAAGAAGGGCCTTTTGTGGGAAGGCAATGAATTGACATAAAGGGATTTATAGACAAAAGATGTCATACACTCCCTTGAAAGATGGTGTTATTTTTCACTAATAAGGGTTTTTTGAATTAAAACATCCAAAAGAAGGCGTAACTGTGACTTGCGGCCTTGTCACCCTCCTCGACCAAACTGACATGCTGTCAACAAGGAGCCAATAGTTACTGTGATAAGACCACGAGACTCCCTCGTGCCATCTGGCGGTTTTTGTGTTTTAAACCCTCATTAGAACGAAAAGTAAGGCAGTCGTTGCGTCGAAATAGGAATTAATAGTTAGGAGTATACAATTTTTTTATACATTTTGTAAATTGATTTGCTTTCTTTTCTTATTTTATATAACATTTGCTCAGCGATCGTCTTTTTGCGATTATATTTTATAGTAATGTTTGCGAAGTATTCAGTATTATAAGTATACCATCAAAACCTAGAAACTGTTATCATGTCATTTAAGATTATTTCTATATGTTTTATCTGTAAAATAATCTTAACATATGTATAAAAGAACATTATATGAATAAATCGTAATCATCCTTTTGAAACGTTATTTGAATGATTTCAACATAAGATTATGTCAAACCATATAAGTTATGTATGTTTCTGCACGACATCCTCTTATTATTACCTACTTATATGTATGAAACTGCATCGAACTCATTATTCATTAAATAACATCAAAATACTTGTATTGTATAGTTCTCGGCAATCGGCAACCGATTTCCCGCTCATTTATGATCAATTACCGATTACCAAATTCAAAACTGATATCTTGAATTATACCATATTATATAAAATTGCTTTAACGCAATGTACTGTCATCAAGAATCAGCTGTTAGTCACGTATGGCAAACCATTAGTTACGGGTGTCATATATGCCAGAAATCAAAGGCGTTCACAAAGACTATCTAAAAAGTTCGCCATATCTGGTCTTCATCTTAGGGAATTTGCGAATAGACGGCTGCAAGAACGACTAGTTGCGTTATAGGCCTTCATCGAGCCCTGGTTTACTGCGAACCATCTGCAAGGAGTTTTCGATGCAATGCCGCCTCCTAAGACTTTCAAGTTCTCTGAGCTAGATGGACTGGGCAAGTGTGCCAGTATGATTATTAAAGGTAAAATAATTTTGGAACACTCATCCGTCAGTATTAAGACGGGTATATGCGGCTGAATTACGTGGTCACGCCGTCCCCGCTATGTGCGCAAACTTCCTAAGACAATTCAGTGTTAAGTATGCTCAGCTGTTCTTTACCCCACAGCATGCAACTGCAACGGGTTCTCAAACAAGTGCTACTTCGACAAGGAGTTGTACGAGCGCACCGGTCACGGCGGGCACTGCACCGACTGCGCCGAGAACCGCGACGGACCCAACTGCGAGCGCTGCCGCGAGAACTACTACCAGGCCCCCGGGGACATCTGCCTGCCCTGCAACTGCGACCCCACAGGTGAGGTCAATGACTGCATACGAACGGAGCTATTACTAAGATGCCGGGGGCATCTGCCTGCTCTGTAATAGTGAGCCTACAGGTGACGACCTTGTAGATATCAAAATGTCCTATTGTAGGACTTTTTAACTTGGGAAGACCTCCTCCCGTCCTTCTCAGGACGCGTAAAGAAATGTCAAGGGGTCCTGAAAATAAAATTTTTGGGGCTCGGCAAAGTAACGGTTGGGAAACCCTAATGGTATTGTAAATTTTAGCTTTAAAAATGTATAGTGAATAAATAAGCGTCATTTACATGTGCTTACGTGGAGCATACATAAATAAATACATTTTAAATGAAAAATATCTCCAGGCTCCCGCAGCCTGCAATGCAACGCGGAAGGCCGTTGCCAGTGCAAGCCGGGCGTGGCGGGCGAGAAGTGCGACGCGTGCGCACCCAACCACTACGAGTTCACCGCAATGGGCTGCAAGCCGTGCGGCTGCGATGACGCCGGCTCGTACCGGAACACGCCGCGGTGCCACCCCGAGACCGGCGTGTGCCAGTGCAAGCAGAATGTTGAAGGGAAGCGGTGTCGAGAGTGAGTAGTCTTTTGTCCGTTCTCTTTAAGGAAGGCTCATAAATAAATAAATAAATATCCGACGACATCACATACATTGATCTGACTCCGAGCTTAAGCTCTTGTGTTACGGATATCAGAATCAACAGTGGTACTACAAATATTTACTTAAATATTGGTAATTAACATCCAGACACAGAACAAACACAAATATTCATCATACGAATGTTTGTCCTGAGTGAGGATCGAACCCACAACTCTTGGCGCATGGGGCAGGGTCACTACCGAATGCGTCATCGAGCTAGTCAAATTAAGTGATACACTGTGGCACGGGATTGACGCTTGTCATTGCAGCCTTTAGGTGCGTAGTTTGCGCAGAATGATGGTACGTCCGGTGGGGATCCCGAATGCTGCAATATAGCGATCAGGGGCTACCTTGGCGGGTTTAGTCACTGCAAGCCAGAAATATCACGCTTATCTGCTACCGAGGAGTCAAATAGGAAAGTGAAATTAGTGCTGGACCGAGTTTAGAGCCCCAGCTAGTGCCTGTACATAACACGTTTCAAAATCCGTTGCCTAAAGTCTAGTCTAGTCCTAATAGGTAACTGTCTGGGACAGTTAGTGTTCCTTTACAAAACCGTAGTCTTATCTCTGTAAGGTCTTGGGAACAGGTCGCTTTCTGTTCCAAAATCAAAGTCACATTGATCCTTGCGTCGCTTCTTGTTCTTAAATTAAGGTCAATTCTCTCAGATGCTTCCACCAAGACAACTTGATCTGACATTGTCCTTTCGTTCAGATGTAAGCCAGGCTTCTTCAACCTGGACCCGGCGAACGAGTTCGGGTGCACGCCGTGCTTCTGCTTCGGCCACTCGTCGCAGTGCAGCTCCGCGCCCAAGTACCAGGCGCACGAGCTCAGCGCGCACTTCATCCGTGACTCCGAGAAGTGGGCCGCCGAGGACGACCAGCGGAGGCCTGCCGCGCTCATGTTTAATGCCAACACGCAGAATATAGGTTGGTGTACATACATACAATACATACCATGACATCCGCACTCGCCGAAGAGATAGACAGGATTAAAAGAGGTCTGAGCTCCTCTAACGTATTCTAGAAAAAAAAAAAATTTTGTCTGGGTGAGGTGGTAGATATTGAAAAAGTAGGTAGTAGCTACCTTGCCTACATGATCACTCATCCAGTACCTTCACATGTACTGTATGGGTTACATAAAGACTTTCCATATACTGTACAAGTAAAATGTAACATCACGCCTATAATCCCCAAAGGGGTAGGCAGAGTCAAAGGGGAAGCATGCCCCTTTGACTTCATTCAGCCAAAAATAAAGCCGGGCTGGGTTAGATAGAAAATTGGGAAAAAGCAGTGACAAGCGGCTAACCCGTGGCCTACACAATCACACACCCAAAACCCGATATGCCATTAGTCGCCTTTTACGACATGCTAGGCAAGAACCACGGTTGGCATATTCTTTTTTTTGTCCCAAATCAACATGGGCCAAGTATAAGTGCATAATTTTTTTTTTCCGTCAGAAGTTTAGCAGTTCCAGTAATATTTGCTAGTTAATTTCAAAGATTTGCTCGATGCATATACTACAAAAGAGACTTTATATAAAATCAAACCATGGTTATACTATTTCGTAAACAAAAGTTCCTTGAACCGACAAATGATAACAACTAATTAACCTAAAAATCTTAATTTTTCAGAGGTGCAATCAACCGGCCAAGAGATCTTGTACTTCGTCGCCTCGCACCAGTTCCTCGGAGACCAGAGGCCGTCTTACAACCACGACCTGAAGTTCACGCTTCGCCTGGGTGAGCCCCGGGGCTATCCGTCGGCGCACGACATCATCCTGGAAGGTGCCAGGGCTTCGATCTCCATGAACATCTACGGCCAGGACAACCCTGAACCTAATGATCAGGTAGGTTTGTAATGGGCTAACTATAGTAAAAGCTTGTATTTAATATTATGATTTTTAGAGTTCTATATATTGTAACATATAAAAATGTTAAATGCTATTGACGATTCCTAACCGACGAAGAAGCGACAACATATATCTACATATCAAGTTTTTTTATTCAAATTAGACGTAAAAAGTTAGTGTAAAATGAGTCAAGCTATGCCACTTGATGCGTGATTTGTTAAAAATGATTAACTTAATTTAAGCAGAAAGAAACATTTATATTATGTCATAATTGTATCAGGTAACGTTAGAAAAACAAGCTCAGAATTGGCTTAGCGATAGTTTTTTTAATATTTAAAGCTGACGTAAAACATACATTGTGTTTATGTCGCAGTCATCTGGTTGAATCTGCTATTTGATCGAATGACTAGCGTGTTTATTGAATGACGACATTTAATTGGATGACTTAAAGACAACTCGTCAAGTTGTTTAATGTAACGTTCAACGTCTTAACTGAACGTCATATCGCAGTCATCTGGTTAAATCTGCTATTTGATGGAATGATTACCGCGTTCATTGAATGACGACATTTAATTGAATTTAATTCATTCAATGAACGCGCGTTGTTGGAGTCACAGTTCTAACCTTACCTAACCTACTTGTCTGGTAGCATCTCGTTTCTGGTAGCAATTTGATTTTCAGGGAAGTCGCAATATCTATATATGTCGCAGTCATCTGGTTCTGTTGGTTCCCTCTGTTCAAAGGGCTATGTTACAATCCGCTAACTAGTTGGACGTTGAGTGACGCTTGTTCAATCAACGTTCGGCCTAGGCATTCAATTAAATATCGTCATTCAATGAATGCGCTATTCATTCAATCAAATAGCAGATTCAACCAGATGACTGCGACATTTATATTTAATTGCATGAGAGAGAAACAATAAATTTGACTTTACTGTCTTACATCATATGTAAGACTGTCAATCCGTCAATCACCCTTCTACTAGTTATATTATTTTACTTCAGATGATTTTGCTAACGCATTGAATACAAGCAGTAATTGTTCCTTGGTACTGACAAAAGCGTCAACATACTTTAATAATTTTTTTATTTAATTTTTATTAAGCCATTTAAATCCCGCTGCTGGGCAAAGGCCTTATCATTATCTTCAAATATTATAGATAAAGCAAATAACAATTGGACTCATTGATACAATGGTACTCAATGTACAACTCCCTTCAACTGTTACATGTACATACTGCTACGCTTTAATATTCAGCATACAAATCCTTACCTAAACGCTTTATTTATTGTTCTAGCCGCAAGAATACACCTTCAGACTGCACGAAGACCCTCGCTACGGCTGGACTCCCACCTTATCCAACTTCGAGTTCATGTCCATCCTCCAGAACTTAACCGCTATCAAGATTAGAGGAACTTACAACAAAGCCGGTGTTGGGTATCTGATGAACTTCAAACTGGATACTGCTAAAATCGGGAGGGAAAGAGGCTTCGCTCCAGCCAACTGGGTAGAGAAATGTTCGTGCCAGAAGGCGTATGTGGGAGACTACTGCGAGGAGTGCGCGCCAGGGTTCAAGCACGAGCCTGCTAATGGGGGGCCGTATTCGGCGTGTATACCTTGCGATTGTAATGGGCATGCGCATATTTGTGACACGGCTACTGGTAAGTTTCATTTTCTATTAAACTTAATTTATTGAGTGAATTAAAAAAAAATACTTGTGTGTATTAAGTTACCTAATAAATTAACCTTAATAGAACAAATGCTTAACCGAATAGAGTGCTCAACCGTTTCAAGGTTTATTAATCTTATGCTTTTTTTATATTTGTCCAGTGCAGTCTATGGAAAAAGATAGCTAACGGTAAAATGTGCCTCACGAACAAGAGATGTTGGTACACACTACCTACATACCTCTAGATGTTCAGATCTAAGAAATCAGTTATACTCAGCGGCGATGAAAATCGTTTGAATGAAACCTGTATATTCATAGAAATACTAATAATGGTCCAGGTAAGAAGAGGCATGCTCCGGTGGTTCGGACATGTGGAAAGAATGGATGAAGAAAGATTGACTAAACAGATAGACAGTGCGAAAGTGGAAGGATGCAGGAGCCGCGGAAGGCCCAGGCTCACCTACCACGACTAGATTGGTCGTGTATTAACAAAAGGTGATGTAAGGAGTCATAAAAACCGTAGAGCTTGTATGAAAGGATTATGAATGTTGAAGAGGCGAGTGAGGTGTGTAAGGATCGTGCCATATGGCGTTCGGTTCTCTCTGCCTACCCCGCTAGGGAAGTGGCGTGAAGTTTAGTTAGTTCACTAATAATGGTAACCATTATTCAATTTGTGTCGCAAAATTTCTAAACCTTCCACTCTGTTCTCAGGCTTCTGCATCTGCAAGCACAACACCACAGGGAGCAACTGCGAGCTCTGCGCTAAAGGGTTCTACGGGAACGCGATTGCGGGCACGCCGGACGACTGCAAGCCGTGCCCCTGCCCGCCCGACAGCGGCTGCATCCAGCTCATGGACTCCAGCATCGTGTGCACTGACTGTCCTGTGGGCTATGCTGGTGAGCTGCTGTTCATTTATGTTTTTTACTGTATTAGAAGCAACGGGCTAGCAGTCACCTGATCGTAAGTGATCACCGCTGCCAATGGATAACTGCAACAACAACGGAGTTGCTAATACGATGCTGATAGTAGATCTACGGCGTTTTTAGTGATAGTAAAAAACGTCGCAGCACAGGTGTTGCTATTAGCGACGTTGATTGGCAAGTCGATTAAGATACTTTTTAAAAGTTGTCAAAACGCTAACGCTTCATAGATTTTGTATGGACTTGACAATATATCACGTCACTAGTTCCTATAGTTAACTGACTATACAATCAGCTGTTTTTGTAAAATTTTAAATCGTAGACGCAATAGGACTCAGAGTTAAATAAATCAATATACATAAAATCACATCCATGATCTCCGAAAAAGAGGCTGCAACAAACCCCTTTTAACTCATTCAGCTTAGAATAAAACTGGGCTGGGTTAGATGGAAAATTGTTAAACAAACAGCAACAAGTGGCTAGCTTTTTGCCTCCACAATCACATACCCAAAACCTAAATCAATATAATCCGGTTAAATAATCTAGTGTTGTTAAAAACAGAACTTGTATTTATCGGACCAATTCTTTCCATCAGGTCCTCGGTGCGAGGTGTGCGCGGACGGTCACTTCGGTGACCCGACTGGCCAGTTCGGCGAAAAGCAGGAGTGCCGAGAGTGCCAGTGCAACGGCAACGTGGACCCCAACGCGGTAGGCAACTGCGACCGCACCACCGGCAAGTGCCTCAAGTGCATCTACAACACCGCCGGCGGCCACTGCGACAAGTGCTTGAGCGGTGAGTGACCTTGAATTCTATTTTAATTTGGTTGAATTTAGCTGACCTGGACATTTAAGTTGGTTGACTTTAGCTGACCTGGACATTTAAGTTGTATGTCTTTAACTAATCTGGTCATTTAAGTTGGTTGACTTAGCTGACCTCGATAAATCCACTCGAAGAGGTGCCAACGTGCGAGATATACTCCTTAAAGTGCAGGTAGGATTGTTCTGTACTAGCTACCTTCGTTATATAAAAGTTATGGTTTGTTGTACCAAACAATATCTCTTCCAGGCTACTACGGTGACGCCCTGGACCAGAAGAAGAAGGGTGACTGCAAACGCTGCGAGTGCCACGAGGCGGGCACGCTGGAGAGCGCAGACGACCCGCTGCAGCCGCTGTGTGATGGGCTCACCGGGTTCTGTTCCTGCCGGCCACATGTCATCGGAAAGAACTGCGACAAGTGCGAGGTACACTCCAAAATGAAACTTAATAAATAAACAACAAAGTTAGCTTTCCTAAGCATGTTTTTAGCGTTATACCTCGTTCTTAGTTCTGACACGCTTGGACCACTTAGACCATGATTCTGAACTTGAAAAATCTGGTTATCACAATCGACTACAGTCTGCCTTAAGCAGACAAAAAGAAAGCAAAGTTAGGTTATTCTTTATTTCATATTCTTAGGAAGGGGCCCATTTGGATTACGACTTTTGAGCTCTGATTTCAGAATCGAATCTGGCTATTTATTGCATTGAGTACCACAGGAGTAGCTCATACTGCACATTCAAATAACTTTAACGCTAGAGATAATCTGAACATTTTGTTTACTTGAGAGTATTATTTCTACCTCTTTTACCGTATAACAAATGGTTTGTTTGTGGTGCTTGCGTAGGATGGCTACTACAATATCGAATCAGGCGAAGGCTGCAAACCCTGCGAGTGCAACCTGGAGGGCTCGTACAACGGCACCTGTGACCAGAATACCGGACAGTGCTACTGCAAACCTGGAATTGATGGGTGAGTTGAAACACACTGTACAGTGTCTGACATTACATACGTCCCAGGGGATAAGTCGGTGGACTCATCGAAAACCCTCGGAGTCAGTCACACCCCATTGATATTTGTATGACTTAAAAATTCCTTAGTCACGTGATAAAAATATTAAGGTATATGAATTGTTTCAATGTAATTGTATGTGTGTGTCCAGAGAGCACTGCGACCACTGCCGCGCGTACCACTACGGGTTCTCGGGGACAGGATGCCGCGACTGTGACTGCGACGACTGGGGTTCCACTAACTACCAATGCGACGTGGGCGGACAGTGCTCCTGCCAGGAGAACGTCGAGGGCCGCCGCTGCGACAGGTGAGTGACAATAGAGTAGCTCATGTACGCGCTAATGACGTCAGGAGGTCGGTAGTTACGGGTGGCTGGGGCTCCACCAACTACTAGTGCGACGTTGGCGGACAGTGCTCCTGCCAAGAGAACGTCGAGGGCCACCGCTGCGACAGGTGAGTGACAATAGAGTAACTCATGTACGCGCTAATGACGTCAGGAGGTCGGTAGTTACGGGTGGCTGGGGCTCCACCAACTACTAGTGCGCCGTGGGCGGACAGTGGACCTGCCAGGAGAACGTCGAGGGCTGCCGCTGCGACAGGTGAGTGACAATAGAGTAGCTCATGTACGCGCTAATGACGTCAGGAGGTCGGTAGGTACGGGTGGCTGGTGATCCACCAACTACCAGTGCGACGTAGCCGGCTAGTGGACCTGCCAGGTGAACGTCTAGCGCCGTTACGACAGGTAAGTGACGAACAAGTGCAAGAAAAAAGTGCTCATGAGAATATTAAAGCAATCACGACAATAGTTATTCTTAGAGTGGTTCCACCATCCACCAGTGTGACGTGGCCAATGTTAGGAGCACGACGTGCTGAGACACACGTGAGATTGGGATAGATGCATACTAAGTACTCTGATTGGTGTTAGGGCCATGTTAAAGCCGCAATGGATTTGGCATACCTGAGCAAGCTCAATCGAGATATTACCATACTGTCAATGAGTAAACCCTATGAGAATTAATATCTGTATTATAGTAAGAATTACTATTACGCAGTTATTCTCAAAATTGCTGCGTTTTGGTTGTTCATATTGTTGACTGGGGACTACTGGGGTCCAATGACGGGAGTGATGTCGAGTTATTGCCACGATATTCATATTAAATACATAATTCTATAGGACATTGAGCTGATCTATCATATCCTTTTTTAGATGCATGGAGAACAAGAAACGTCGCGCGGACGGGCAGGGCTGCGAGGACTGCCCTCCGTGCTACAACCTGGTGCAGGACGCTGTCAACGAACACCGCAAGGAGCTGAAACAGCTGGATGAGGTCAGGCCTTTTTTTGCCTTACGCATACTTCCACCTGTTGGGGTGAAATGGTTATGTGGGATACTATAATGTGGGGGACTCTATAATGTGGGGAGACCCACATTATAGAGGAGGGCCTTTCCACTAGAACTCGGAAGTGTTCCGCTGAATCGCTTAGGGAGGGGCCTATGACTTTTACGCACTCTTACGATTTCCTCCCACAGCGTTTGCCTCATTCGGACTCATCAAAATTTTCTCCCTTCTCGAACTCTGCAAGGACTAGGTGCCCTTGGAGTGCAGGCCAGGCTCCAGGCCTTCCTGACTCCACTTATCTTGACATACATACATGCCTTCACTCGTGCAATCGCGAAGGGGTAGGCCAAGTCCAAGGAGTAACGAGCACTCTGAAATGCAAACATACCATCTCGCCTGCAGTCCCTGATAGGGTAAGCAAAGTGCAAATAATAAAATGCTCACTAAACCACATTCAGTCAAAAATAAACTGTATTATATGTTGGGTCAGATGAAAAATTGTGAAAAAGTTGTGTCAAGTGGCTTGTTCGTCGTATACATAATTACAAACCTAATACCAAATTCACAATTTGGTACGACATGCTAGACAAATAACACAGTTCGTATCTTCTTTTCATGGACATGGATAATAAATTATATGTACACATAATACCACACTTGCCATCTCTGAACAGGAGGGTCCAAAAACTAAGTTAATTCGTAAAGTTAGATGAAACAATCAATGAAAAGTAGTTGACAAGAGAAAAAATACACGTATTAGTTTTTGACTACTTGCTGCTACTGAGTCATGAACCAATGTTTTCGGGTAAAAGTAATCTACTTATGTTTTTTAAAATCAATTATTAAATCTATCACATTTCTTATAAATCTGTTTCATAACTCGCGTGCCTATTTTATTTAAATTGCATTTCATTAATTTTTGTATTTATCTCATCATCATATGGAAATATTAAGAATTAGTAGTAGTTTTATAAGAAAAGTGGAAATGCGCCATCTAGCGGGCGAGAGTACCAACGAGCTCCAAGTTCGGGGCAAAGCGCATTCAAGTGCAAAGTTCATTGCAAGCTCTAGGTTATAACATGCTAGAGTACTTAGACACCTAAATTCGTCACAAAGACTTCAGGTGGCGTTTAACCTTTTAATATTTAGCCATCTATGCAAACACTAACTTATCAATAATTATTAAGTGTTTTATTTGTTTCTGTTCCGTAATGTTAGATTGAATCCATTTGTACAGTTACATTAATTATAAAGCTTGAGCTGTATCAAATCTTTATTTATGCCTCATTATTAGTTAAAAAAAAAATTACACTCGAATGGAACCTCTAAATAATAAATAAATTTGAGTAAATGTGGCTTAAGAAGTTTATTACTTGGACTCGACTTAAATACCCCTTTGAAGATCGCAGACGTGATATGTATATGAATTAAATGAATTCGAATTAGTATCTTTGCGGATGCACTCTGAATTTCAGACAAACGAGTAGTAGTAATTGTAACGAAGTTAGTATTTTATAAGTTAATTAACTGGCACTAAAAAGTTATTAGTGAGATTAATTACCTAAAATTACATTCGAAATGATAACATATTATGATAGTTCTGAGTTACACAACGTATTGTTCAAGACAACAAATATTGGAAACAGCATACATTGCCGAATAGAGTCAATTCTGTTGTCAAAACAATCGATTTTAATAATTAACCTAAAAAATGCAATAAAACGTAGGAATGGTAAATGGGTGCGCCGGGATTCGAACCCGAATCCTTCCGGATCCTTGGATGCGGACACTTTACCATTAAGCTACACACCCTTATATTACAGCGGCGAATTTGTCACGCGCATTCAGACATCCCTGACATATTTTGGTGTATACCTTTTACAATATTATTATTTAAAACTAGCTGACCCGGCGCACTTCGTAACACCCCGTTCTCGGATTTTCAATACCCATTTTGTATTTCCGTGCAACTTTTTTAATATTGTTTTTTTTTTTTTTCATGAGAACCTCTACCTGATTAAACAAACAAACAGATAAAAAAGACCTAGCGAAATCGGTTCAGCTGTTCTCGAGATTTGCGCTTAGCAACACATTCAGCGATTAATTTTTATACATATTAAAGATTAACTTTTCATCTCAGATTCTACTTACATGTTTTCCATACTTGTATATATATATATCTATATATATATATATATTGTTTACAGTATTTTTTAAATAACATTATGGCTAAACTTTACTAGTTTAGGACATAATTTTCTCATGTTCTATGTGCAGCATTGCCGCACGTAGTAAATACAGCATGTACCGCACGTACGAGATATAACATGATCAAGCATATACTAACAATTGAGTGATATATGAACTGTGATACGACGGTAAATAAATCAGACATCCATCAACATTCGTCTTACACCAGTCCCATGCGCGGTTATATTTAGTGAACCTGACGTGATGGGGTAATTGAGACTTATACCAACTGTTGTCTTAATTTCCCCAGTCCCATACTCGGTAAAATCCAAAAAAAAAAAATTATTTAAATTAATTAGATACTCAATATTTTTTTTACAAAAATTCTACAGATTTTAACTAAATTCAGATATGCCGTGTATTAAACTGTCCAAACACAAGATTTGATTTTTAATTTGATGAAAAGTCACATTATATCAACCAGTGTTAATGCCCTATTTAATAGAATATCATGTATCCGACTGTAACTTTCAACAACTGTTATGCATACGCCAGGAAAGATTTATAAGAAAAAATAAATAAATAAAAACCAAAGGAATGCATGCAAGGTGTAGTTAGTGTTGAACAATACCCGAATGACGTAGACAATATTGCAATAGGCTCTTCGTGAATTAAGCTTTCATTCAGTCGAGAAAAAAGGGGCTTGCTGACCCTTTGACTCCACCTACCCCTTCGGGGTTATGGGCGTGATGTTATGTATGTGTGGAATTGTTAATGTTATCTATCATTACTAGAGGATCTATCATTACTAGATGCAGAGATTGTATGTTATGCTGATGACACGGCAGTGGTATTTCGGGATAACTCATGGAAGGGAGTATTCGAGACGGCTGAGAAAGGTTTGGCTATTTTAGCTAAATGGTTAAGTTCAAACCTGTTAACCCTGAATGTAAACAAAACTAAGTATATTCCTTTTTATAAGACTGCAATATCAAAACCACCGTTACTGCCAAGTATTCCTGTCCACGCATGCCAACCTGGATTATCCCCATGTGAATGCAAGTATATAGAAAGCAATGAAACCATCAAGTATCTAGGTATTATATTGGACCCAAACCTATCGTTCAAAAATCACCTAAGACAACTGTCAGGAAGAGTCAGAAAGTCCATCTTTATTATGAAAGCACTACGTGATTGCGCAACAAAGGAAACCCTGCTGATGGTATACAAGGCCCTATCTCAATCTCTTCTACATTACTGCGTACTAGCGTGGGGAGGTGCTACTAAGACTAAATTGTTGGAGGTTGAGAGAGCCCAGCGCGCAGTGCTTAAAGTGATGCTACATAAATCTTTCCAATTTCCAACCGATGACTTGTACAAAGAATGCAGAGTTCTAAGGGTCCGCCAAATTTACATCACTAAAGTTGTCGTCGCTGTTCACAAAAAAGTGTTAGTCTCCCAGGAATACGAAGCACTTTGTAAACGCCGTAACTTTCGTATTCCAACTCCTACAACACAACATAGTTTTATGAACCATCAGCCATCATACCTCTTACCCTTTATCTACAACAAAGCTTGTCGCATTTTTCCCGATATAAAATGTTTACCAGTAAATAAACTGAAGCGTAAAGTCACGGAATGGTTACTTGGTTTGTCTTACCATGACACAGAAGATATTCTTGCAAGTTATAAATGACGTCATAATCCTCTTGCACTTGAATTAGAATAAAAACACATCGCACCGAAAACACACCACTCACAAACACACACACCACTCACAAACACACACACACACACACACACACACATATACACACAAATACACACACACACACACACACAAGACGGAAGTATTTTTATTTTTATTCATTCTATTTTTGTTTAATTTGTAAGTTTTTGTTACTTAAGGTAATGTTTTCGCGTCTCGAACCTATGGTGCTGTACTTACCTACTGATAATGTCCATTTCTGTTTGCTGCGACACAAGCCTTGAGCTTAGTGCAGTAATCGAAGGCTATATTGTTATTGTACTGTCCACAATGGTAAATAACTATGTTTTATTTTTTTTATTTATTTATTTTATTCTTTCTTTCCACGCAGATCCTCGCCAAAATCTCGAAAACACCCACAGTAGTAGAGAACGCGGACTTCGACAACGAGTTGCAGCGCGTGCGCGGCGATATCGAGCGGCTGATCCAGGACGCGCAGGCGCAGCTCGGCAGCGGGCCCGGCGCCAGCATCACCGACGAGCTCGGCGAGCTCGCCGACCGGCTCGCCGACGTCAGGTCAGATATCATACTAAAATTATAAAGAGGAAAGGTTTGATGCTTATAAAAGTATCTCAATTGACTTGCCAGTCAACACCCCTATTGAATAGGCTCCGAAACTAATCGATCAATTTGAAAAATTATTTTACCAATGGAAAGCTACTTTATCAGTAAGTAACATAGGCATATTTTATTCCCGTATTACCACCGGCACGTGAACCACGCGAGTCGCTGCTAATATAATATAATATAACTTATATGTCCCAGCAAATTTCGTACACAGTGGGTACCGAGATAAAGAAGTGGTGTGGTGACTTATACACTAATACACAAAAAACCTTTAAAATCGGTCGAGCAGTTGCGCAGGAGTTCGACCACAAATACTGACACGACATATTTATAGATAAGATTTGCACGCAAGTGCTAGTCACTGCCTGAGAAAATTGGACTCTGAAGCATAAAATCAATAAATTTGACTGTCCTAACGTCCAGTTCTCAAAAATTATTTTTTTACATTTAGTCTCACAATAACAACATCAGCACTTTGAAATATGTTTCATATCATTATATTTATTTTACGGCGACATCAGTTCAATTTGTTTTTTAGATGTGGCTGATATTAAAACTGGGTTGCTACTAAATACTTAATTTTCTTGTAATCAGACTTATAATGTTGATGATATTACAAAAAATTACATATTTATAGTAAAGGTGAGCAGATGATTCGCAAAGCGCATACATACATTTTAAATAATAACAGCATCTATATATCTATATAAATAAAACAAAGTCGTGTTTGTTACACCACTTATAAGTCGAGAACGGCTGAACCGATTTACGTTGTTTTTGATTTGTTGGATTTGTCTTCGTCCAGAATAACAGAATAACTATTAAAAACATTGAAAAATTGACGATAAAATAAAATAAAAGCAAAAGTATTTTCTCATATAAAACGGTGGGATTCGTATCTGTCAATGTTAAATGTCAATCGACAAATCAATGTCAATTTTCATTTACTGGGCGATACGAAGTTCGCCGGGACAGCTAGTTGTTAATAAAATGAAAATCTAAACTGAAATTATTTAATTATAGTTCAATTTATCTAATTATGAAAATAAATAAAATACTGTAACTTTACAGTATCGTATTTGAAATAAATATTTGTGTAAACACGTTATTAAAAATAAACATATCATATTAAATTTGCTGATTGCAAATAGAAATGTGAGTTAAGTTGTTAACCGATAGTTAAAGCCGTATATAAAAAATTGTCAACTCGCGTCAGCTTGCTTATCTGATAAAGTATTCAGCAGTGGAATGGAATCTATGGAACGTTGAATCTGTTTAACAGATTCCATACCACTGCCGTACTCGGTTCGATGCACCGGCATCGTCCGGCGCTGCACGGCGACGCAGCGCATATAGGTACTTGTTTGTGCAGTAGATATAGTAAACGGAGGCTGTGGAACGACTGAGTTCTGTAACATATAGGTATATGTTTGTGCTGAAGATATAAATAAATAAATAAATTCTCCAGACTGACACCATTTCCCTAGTCCCAAACTAAGCTTATGCTTGTACTATGGATGCTAGGCGAACGGATATACATACTTAAATACGTTTATAGACATCCATGACTCGAGTACAAATGTCCATTTTCATCACACAAAACATTTGCCCCTAGAGGGATTCGAACCCGCGACCCTTGGTTTCGTGGCCAGGGTCTCTGACCACTCGACCAACGGGCCTGTCAATACTATCTTAGTATGGAGGCTATGGAACGACTTAGTGCTGCAACTGTCGAGCTGATGTTTTAACCAGGATACGGTAACGTATAACGTAAAGAAATGAGTACATTTGTATGTTAGTGTATTTACTGGAATGAGGGAATGATTTAAAAACTCAGGGCTTCAAATGTCAGTTCTGGGTGTTAACCGTTTCGATAGATATTAGATAAATTGGCAAACATCTATATTTAAGGCGCAGCTGACTACGCCGATTCGCTGAGTTGACTTAAAATTGTGCTTTCACAATAGAATGTGCGGCAGTTTTTGAGTGTGCGTGCGTTTTGCGTCAATATTCTTGAACTGCTTGAAGAAGTGAGTTGTCCTGTCATAATATAATTACCTATCATTAGGTGCTACATTTCATATATTTACACTACTTACGCAGGCTTGTAAACATCAAATCGAGTGTAATCGATTTGATAGTACTCGGTTAGTGTAAACCCAACTTCAGCACGCTGTCATTGACAGATTCATGTGGGTTGCTGAACTGGCAATATTTGTTGAGAATTAGGTACTTAAACAAAGCTCAAGTGTTTTTGTAAACTTCTGCAAATATCTTTTGTAAGATGTTTTCAGCGAAAAATTTTTGATTTACTTATCGGCTGTTGATATATTTGTATTTATGTATTTTGAGATGCTTCTTGAGTCTTTAAGTAAAGGTTAACATCCAGAGCTTGTGTTTTTTATTTAAAAAAAATTCACTATTTGAGAGATGAGTACATGAAAAATGTTAGGGTATGTAATGTAGGAATCTATGTATATACCCGGGCGAAACTGGGTCGTACCCAGTGGCATCTAATATCTGACCGCCCTAGGCCCGGGCCTACTGGCCCTTAGGGTAAATCCGCCACTGGTCGTTTCACTAGTTAAGTTTATTTACCTGTGCAGGAACATGCTGTTCAAGATCGAGGACGAGAGCTACGAAGGCATGGAGGCGGTGGAGAGGAGCAAGGGCAACGTGTCCAAAGCCGAAGACACTATCGAAGCCGCACAGAAAGAGATTAGTGTAAGCTGAACTATCGAATTTATTCTTAAAGCAAAATATATATAGCTTCATGACTCTGATCCCCGAAGGGGTAGGCAAAGTCCAAAAGGGCGATAGGCTCCTTGATAAGTCAAAAATAAAATTGAGTCGGGTTATACCGAAAATAGTGACTAGCAAGCTCGTCGCCTACTTATCAAATACCTAAAACCAGATTTACCATTAGTTGTTTTTTATGACATGCTAGGCAAGGAACATCAAGTTCCAGATCTGCATAAGACTTAATTTTCATTAATCTATAATCTACCCGCAATAATTTTTGTTCATATTTTTTATGCTGCCATCTTCCAGAGTGCATTAGAATACTTGGACGGCGAAGGCGCCGCGGCCTTATCCAAGGCGCGAGACCGCTCTGACCAGTTCGGCAAGCAGTCGGGCGAGATGTCGAAGCTGGCTAAGGACTCGCGGCTGCTGGCTGAAAGGCTGGAGGGCGAGGCGCGGAACATCCGCGAGACCGCCGAGAAGGCGTTCAACAGCTCCTGGACCGCCAATAAGATCGCTAAAGACGGGATTAACAAGCAGGCTAACATCAGGCGAGATTTACTGTTTTCGTAACATCCAATATATCTCGTAGACCCTTGTCGGCCTTGCATTTAAGAGTGCCTGGATGCCAAATAAGATCACCAAAGATACTAATATTTATATATTCGATATATATCGCTTAAAATATCGCAAGGTAGTATTTTATCTGCAATATCTTCATCATACCATAAACAGTGCCTTGGGCACGTTTTTTGTGATACTTTTGTTGATTCTGAATTTCATAGCACAGTTGAACTACCTACTTTGGAATCAGATTAATGTTGTTTTATATTTATTTATTGATAATCGGTGTTATAGCAACGAGATCCAGATACTGAGCAATGAGCTGAACGCGGCGAGCGGCAAGCTGAGCGGCATGACGGAGCTGGCGACGCAGGCGCTGGAGCGCGCGCGCAGCGTGTACGACAAGGCGCTTGGTCTGTATGCCGAGGTCAACACCACACTGCTGCCGGATATCAAGATCGCCAACCTTAAACAGGACGCCTTGGAGGTTAATAAGACGGTGAGTTGGAATGGTGGTATTAAGTGAATGTGAACGTTTGTTACAAAATTAGTAATAGTAAATATGGCAGATCTATAACCTGTTAGCACATAGAATACATTTTTTGATTGCAAAGTCGTCAAAAATAGGGTTTATAACAGGCAATTTTTTTTTTTTAATAATGGGCGCTGACATGCTATCCCGATTCCCTATAGTTGTCCCATACGGCAGCATGCCGTATGGGACAACGCAGCCCTGGATGACACTATTTATTAGTTTGAATTTTATCTATAAAAAACATTTGAAATGCTAAATCATGCACCAATGTCAATTGATTGTATTTGTACATTTTGATTTCGAATTCCTTTGGAAACATAAATTACTCAGTTATGTATGTTCGCTACCGTTATAAATTTATGGAAGCACATGTTTCGACAGCTCATACAATAACCGGTGCTCTCATCCGCCCCAGACAAATGTGTTAATCTATAGAGTGGCAGTCTAATTGATATCCACTTAATGTTTGTTCGTCACGTTGCCAGATCGACAGCAAGTCCGCTGAGCTGGACCGTCTGAAGGACGAGAACGAGGACACGCTGCGCACCCTGGAGGCGGCGGTGACGCGCGGCCGCGAACTGCTGGAGCAGGGACACGCGCGCCAGGAGGAGCTTAACGAGCTGCTGGCCAAGTTAGATGAACTCAACGCGCAGGCGCGCCACGACGTAGAGCTCACCAACGCCACGTTGAAAGAGGCCAACGAAATCTACAAAACTTTGAAAGGTAATAATAATAGCCACTAAACTGATATCAGTCACAGCTGCCAATTTCAGACTCAATCAATTAGCTTACGCAGGAGATATAATGCGCAAGTGACTGCTCAAACGCGTTTTCATCATAAATCATACCAATACTGCAACTACATTCAATATACACATACATACACTACATCACGCCCGTAATCCCGAAGCGGTAGGCAGAGTCAAAGGGGTAGCAAGCCCCTTCAACCACATTTAGTCAAAAACAAGACTGGGCTGGGTTAGATAGAACATTTAAAAAAAATAGTGACAAGTTGCTAACTCGTCGCCTACACAATCACGATTCAATATGTTTATTCTTAAGCAATTCTAGTAAAATCTGGCATATTTACTTACAGAATTCAGTGACCAGGTGACCGAGTCCAGACAACAGGCCAATCAGGCGGCTCAGGACGTGCCGATCATCCAGGAGAAGGTGGTGGCGGCCGAGGAGAGTATCAACAACATCACTGAGGAGCTGACCGAGGCCAGTGACAAGGCCAAGGAGGCCCGGGATCTGGCCCAGCAGGCGCAGAAGGAGTTCGCCGAGAAAGCCTCTGAGGTATTGTTACCAACCACACTTATCATCTTCCTTTGTCCCGTGCTAAGCTTCCCAGCGTTATGTCTGTTGCTTTGTCCAGTTCACCATAGACCATGATCCAGTAGCTAATCTGGTAATTACATTAAAGCGACTGTCTATTTGACTTTTGAAACCCCTAGATATGGGAACCAGCCAGACAAATTGGATCATGGTTATTGGCGTAACCATGTTGCGTGTAGTGTAATCACCAAGAATATGGCACCAAGTGTGTGAGATGTAAAGATCCCTTGACATTTTTTTAACTCACTGTCGAGCAAGTGGTATATATCCGTACGGAGATTTGCAAAAAAAAAAAACTGGTAACGTGACCTGGTTTAAACCAGCACCCAGTACTTACTATTGTGATACCACTGCTCTATTCTTACTAACCACTTTGAATTATGAATTTGTTTGTGTTCAGAAACTGTTTTGTCTTTATAACTGGACTTTCCTTGTTCCCTCTAGGCGGCCCACGAGATCAGGAAGAAGGCGTCGACGTCCCGCGCCGATGCCTCTAAACTGAGGGACGAGACTGAAAAGCTTTCTTGTAAGTTGTATATTTGTATCATCATCCTTCGAGCTTTATGTCCCGTGCTTAGGCGGGGTCCGCTTTGACCGTGATCCAGGATGTAGCGAGTTTGGTTATTACGTTGAAGCTACTGCCGATCTGACCTTCGTAACCCTTAGATAAGGAGACCAGACATATTTTTGGATCATGGTTAAATAATATGGATAAGTGGTGTAATGATATTGTTATTTGGTTTCAGCTCGCGTTCAGGGCACTGCTAGCCAGATTGCGATGCTGGAGACGGAAGCCATTGACAACACCAAGCTGACGAGTGACGCTAAGACTAAGGTTCGTACAGTGACGATAATTAAGGAAGTAATGATTATGAGAAAGGTGTCATATGATAGCATTAGCAAAGGCAGAGGTAGCTTAGCTAGAAAAGCAAGAGATTGTAGACATAAAATAAAACTAAACAAACAATTATTGAACAATATAACATCAAGTAGATAGACCCCAGCGTTACTGATATGGTTGACTACCGATACTGATATGAATATGGTAACAGTGAAAATTCTCAAATATAAAACATCCTCCAGATGGCACCACTGAAATGTAAAGTATTGTTAAAATCCTCAATTTGAAATGGCTTGCAATTCTTTCCGAAAGCAAGCAATCGTAAAGTAGTTAGTTAGTGATAGAGATAGGATGTTATACTACTGATATTTCACTTGCACAGTGTAGAAGCAACTTCAGTAACTAAAAAAAGGCTACTAGTTGTGCCACTGGCTTTGGCGACACAACTTTCGCAGGGAGCACTATTACTCAGTGTTAACTCCAACATTGTTGGTGGATAAACTTCAATTTTGCATTTATTTTAGGTGGGTCAAGCCAACACCGACGCCAGGGAGGCCGAGAAACAGGTATCGCAAGGCCTGGAGGACCTTCAGGTCATCAAGGACGAGCTCCAGAATCTGCCCACTCTTGACGACCAGTCCTTGGACAGACTGCGTTAGTATTTAGTTAATAATCAAGACTAGAGAAACACATTTTTTTTACTTCTTATCCCATCATCCCGTGCTTTCTCATGGTCCGCTTAGAACTGGTCTTGGTTTTAGCGAGAGGTATTATTACTGTTATGTGAAAGCAACAGAACAGAAACAAATTGTATAATGGCATGTCACGAAATTAGTATGGGAACCCATGAAGCCCCACTCACACATACGCCACTAATCAAAACTACACTACAGATAAGTAATGAGCTGGATTGGCCGTTCTTATTTTATTCAACAACAGCCTAACTTACTAGTTCTACAACAGACAACATACTTTAATAGTTTTAAAAACGGTTTACTTTGTCTATACCCCTAAAAAGTAGTTAAGACCTTTCGTAATCCAAGTTTACGCTCTCTATAATCGTGAAGAAAACGATCATAGATGGCGTTGTTTTGTATTTGGTACAAATTATAAAACTTAAAGCAGCCGAAATAAGGCATTTACCTGACAATAATGATAAACAATTCTGCGATAGCACGCGAGTTGACTGGTTACAATATTTCAATACACGCCCACTTGGCACTACCACTTAATATTTTATTTAAACTTAATATTAACTGGATGGGTAGCTGGATCGGCAGTCGCTTCAATGTAATTACCAGACTCACTAAATCCTGGATCATGGTCTGAGCGGACCTCGTCTAAGCACGGGACATAACGCTAGGAAGATGATGGGTAGCTGGACTTATCGATATACTTTTGTTTTCAAGAGGAAAGCTTGGATGCTGCCGAAGCTGCGCTGCGGGCGGCTGACCTTGAAGGAAAGATCAAGTTGCTCTCGGAAGCCAAGAATAACCACCAGAGGTAAGTCTGCTTCCTATTGTTATGTCCAGCTAGTAGATTATAAAAATTTAATTAAATATTCTTTAATACGTCCATGATTTTGGCCTTGCATGTAGTATCATGTAGTTAAAATTGATTTATTGTGTCGGTGACGACGCTACGCGACAATTCACCCAATGAGGGTTTTTAAAAATACAAAAACCGCCAGATGGCACGAGGCAGTCTCATGGTCTTACCACTGTCACTATTGGCTCCTTGTTGACAGCATGTCAGTTTGGTCTGACAACTAATCAATGAGGAGGGTGACAAGACCGCAAATCACAGTTACGCCATCTTTTCAAAAAACCCTCATTACTTTAAATCCGATCTACCCAAATCTGAAGTTGTTAAAAGAGCTTACTGCTCTTATAACTGTTCTATGCCTACCCAGATTCGGAGGCTGCAGGCTTAATTCAATATTGTTACCTTATACGGCAGATGGATGAAGATGTACCAGGAGGAGCACGATCGGCTGCGCGGAGAGATGGAAAACGTGAAGGATATCTACGAGCAGCTGCCGGGCGGATGCTTCAAGCGCATCGTGCTGGAGCCTACCGATTCGCCGCGCCTCGCGCTCAGGTCAGCTGCCCCTCACTGGGACCTAACTTATGTCTAGGGCGGAGCCATGCCAGCGCCATTTATTGAAATGCTGTCACATAGGGTCATGCTGTCATGTCTTGTCTAAACTTTAGACTTTATGTCTAACATGACACGGCTCTAAACCTACGGCGCTTTCATCGCCAATAGGGTAGTGACATCAACATTTGACTTTGATTATCTTATTGACTGTTTTTGTTCCGCTGATCAGTCTTAGCAGGAAAGCAGCTATTGGTCTTCAAAATTTACCGTTATTGTATTAACTGGCACCCTATTTTTACAGTTAGAGGAGATGCGAAAGATGTTGAAAACCACCGGTGACTCCGAACTCCGTTAGAAGACTTGGGCGTTTATCGTAAAAATAGCACTTGGAGAATTCTGTGGTTGCATTTTGACCAAAAAACATTTAGGTTTCCATTTTGACGTACAAACATGTATTTTTGTAGTGGTTTTATTAGGTCATAACTAAATATTTTTGGAAAATTATGTTTTTTTTTGTATTTTAAAGCAACCTGTAGAGATTGGGTACGTTGGAACCAAATTGTCATTTGAGAAATTCCTGTTTTGGAAAATATTATTAAGTGATACTTAGGTAACGTGAAAATGTTCTAAATACCTAAATGTGCCTTACTTATTGTTTAATAGGTATGTATACTTATAAGTTACTAAAATATGTTACTTAACTGGTTTTTTAATTTAATATTTTTATATGAGTATGTTTAATTTTTTTATATCTGCGAACAAATCTAGGACGTGTATTTATTTTATAACTAATGATAATTATCAAAATATTTCATCTTATGTTACTTGCCATTTTAAAGTACATGATTTTCTATATTTATGAAATATAATTATTACTTACCTACTGTATTTTGTACTAATGAACGACGATTGTCCGATGTCTCTTATATCTTATACCGCCGAGCAAATTCATTAATAATGTACTTGCCTACAATTTTAAAATATAATGTAAAAGTTTTTTCGAGTCTTTTTATCCTAGAAAAAAAGGAAATACTATACAATTGAGAAGATCCATTATGCATGTCTTTCTATACTTCTTATCGATGTCGGCCGATGAATATTACTATTATATTCAGCAGTGGGATTTATTTGGCTTTATAACAAATAAATAAATTAATAGAGACCCGGTGGCATAATATAGAATGCAAAAAGAGGCTACCTAATAAATAAGTGTTTTGGCAACGTGTGTTGGAGATAAGTGCCATAACTAACATAGCAAGTTAATTAAATTAGGTACCTACATACTACCTATCTCCCTTCTAATTCGTACTTACTGTGGACACTGCATTTAGTTCTGCATTTGCTTGTACTTAGTAAAGTATATTAAAATAAGCTTACAGATATATTGTGTTCCCCGGAAGGCAAATTGAATATGATTTGATTCTTTTAAGTTTAAAAACCTTTTTTTACACCTAGTATATTTTACATCTGTTTTTTTATTATATTTGAATATAATATCGTAATTATCTAGAATTGTATGTGTTATTATTAAAGGAAGGTTTTATACTGTCATTCTAATAGAAAACATTATGACGCCATCAAACTCAAAATCTATAACATCGATACATTAACCAAACTTGTCAGTAATTAATGTGGCTCTTGTGGATTTAAAAAAAATCTAATGTCGTTAGATTTTAAACCCAAGAAGGCTTATGCTGCCAAAAGAGCTCTCGTTGCTTTGTCGTCATAAAATGTTCAAAGATCCATAATTCTTATTAAATTAAAACTAACTAACTATCTAACTAATTAAAATGACTCGTAATGTATAAGCGAGAGATATCTCAAATATTATATCTATAGTGTTCTGAGCCTTTCATTGTATCTTTAAATTATTTCCATAGTGCCATATTTACTTTGGTACAATTGTAAATATTATAATTAAATGTAAATATACAGTTAAGTACAATATAATGCTTTCATTAAGTTTGAATATATTTTTTCTTTAATACGAATTCCTTGATGTAGTTTGCCAAAGAAAATTAATTAATTTACCGATGATTTTACTTCTAATCGATATTGTTTGCATTTGTACTTCCCAGTTTTGTGAGTAGAACAATATACATTGTACTTTATTGGTTTGTGCTTCACATTTCGGTTGTTTCATTACAATACTCGCCCCAAGTAAGAACCACTGAATCATATAAAATAAACCTGACTATGAAAACTTTTTTATATATTTTAATTTAAAAAAAAATATTTAAAAAACGCTCTCATAATCAGGTCAGTACGTTTTGATGATACAACAATCATAGTTCCAAAGATACCGAATTTTGCTATCTGCGACAATACATACATACATACATACATACATACATAACATCAACAAGGGAACATGAGACTGAAAAATACAATATATAAAATTTTTTTGACACGGATTACTTACATGTGAACATTGAATCATCAGTAGGTACCAAATTGATTTATCACAAACACCCAGACCTGAGTGAGTACTTGAATACCTGTTTCATAAAGTACTTGTTCTGGGGGTTAAATCCACTGGTTTCATGCAAACATTTTATATTGCTTATTATACTTCTATAAATTATTATATTTATAAATAAATACCAGACAACATCACATACCTACATTGATCTGACTCCGAGCTAATGAACAGGGGCATTACTTAAATATACGTAAATAAATATTAGATATTTCACATGAAAGTTTGTCTTGGTGGGGATTGAACTCAGAATTCTTGGCAGGGTCACTACCAAATGAGCAATCGAGCCAGTAATAGTATCGTCATGAATTCAAACTGAGCGGGTTCGAGTCCCGTAACATAAATTGGCATTCAGTCATCACTAGCATAGAGACCAGTATTTATTTTCAATCTACAAATTGGTCTAACGACCGTCCAAATAATCAAAATTAGGCATATTTTATAGAGCAATTCAGATTTTGTTTCTTATCTGCTAGATAATTAAGGAAGTTCCTCTAAAAACCTGAAACTAGATTCTCACCTTAAGAGATGAGATTATCTATTATTCTTCCGGGTATTTTGTTGTTCAAAAGGTTCGCAAAAAGCGTACACGTAGAGAAGACATTGAAAAAATCATTTGAAGTGTAGTCGGAATTCGGTGTTTCGGGCGCGCCGTGCGGTGCGAGCGCGTGTAGGCTGCGAGGGGACTCGGGGCGGCCATGGCGCCTGCTTCTATTGGGACATTCCTAGGAACGAAGGAAGAAAATAAATAAATAAATATCCGGCTACATCACATACATTGATCTGACTCCGAGGTAAGTAGCTTAAGCACTTGTGTTACGGATATCAAAATCAACAGTGGTATTACAAATATATACTTTTTATTGTATATTAACACTCAGACACAGAACAAACACGAGTATTCATGATATGTTTGTCCTGGGTGGGGATCGAACCCACAATTTTGGTCGCATGGGGCAGGGTCACTACCGAATGCGCCATCGAGCCAATCGAAAATGTAGTACCTATAAATTATTATTTTGGCAGTATTTATTTAGATGTTATGCTATTTATTAGTGGTATCGAGCAAATACGGCACTTTCTAATACATCTTATAAATATGGACTCAACTTTACTTAAGTAGGTAAGTATTATGTAGGTATTAATATAATTGTAAAGGTTGGTACATGATATTAGAATTATACTATCCAATTGATCTGTTAAGCGTAAATAAAACAAGACGGTATTGGTCTGTTTTGATGCAGATCATCTAAATCTTGATAATGAAAAAACTTGTAACTTTCGCAGATGTACATATTTACACTTGGTTACTTTTGCAGAAAACCATTCACAATTGTTTTCTCGTCTCTGCGAATATGACTGCGTATAAAATAATTTTTTTGTCAGTTGTGTTTACGCGATTCCAATATAACACAATTATAGCTACAACAAAATATATGATATTAACGGGGTCCGCTAAGACCATGATCCAGGATTTAGCGAGTCTGGTAATTACATTGAAGCGACTGCCGATCTAACCTTCGTAGCCCTAAGGTAGGGGAACCAGACAATGTTTGGATGATGGTTACAAATTTAAAGTTGTTTGAATTTACAGGTTTCATCACGATGTTTGCCCCCACCGTCGAGCTAGTGGTATAAATACGTACATAGATTTAAAAAATCTAGAGGTACATGCCCGTGTTTGAACCTGCACTTGTTGGTTAAGAGGCGCGTGTCCTTCCCATTGAGCCACCACCGCTCATATATTATATGTACTCATATTAAAAATAATTATAGTCCACATAGCATGCCGTGGCAACCTGTAATTAAGATGGCACTTAGCTATAAGTTTATGTTTTTCTATCTCTGTTTGATAATGTTGTTTTAGTGTTTATCTTGTCGGTTGTTCTATTAAATAAATAAATAAAAAAAAATAATTCTAATTTACCTTCCTGGAACACCCGTATTCCGGCTCCGCTTCATGGGCACCCTACCCGGGCGTATGCAAACGCTACAGGTCCCGTGTGGCTCAAATTTATGGCGAGCATTTCGGGCCGTTTCTTTGTTTTCCCGGCGCCTCCAAGACGTATGTGTGTTGGGCCCCTCGGCGCCCGAACGAATATGCGCGGGACTATTGAAATAATGCACGCGCCTGCAATACGCCCTGATGGGCCGTTTGTAATGCCGGCGGATTAGTGATGGATTGCGTGCGAGGTGAGCAGGTTCGAAACGCTCTGGATGTTGCAATTAGAAGTATCTAAGGTTTTTTTTTATTTGGATGTATAACCGTTATGAAAGCCTGGTTATACCTGGAGCTTATATAGTCCCTTATGTAAGACTAGACCTAATTATGGATTACCTACTACCTTGGTTAGAGGAAATCTGGATATTCAAATGGGTATGGAGAGATAATCGTGAGTAAACCCTTTATCTAAGGTCTAGATATAGGCAAATTCTTTAAATATACTATCGTTGTTTTTTAACAAGTTTCTAGTCCTCGTGTTTCGTCGTTTCTAGAAACGTGCACAGTAGGTATATTAGAGGCAGCAAAGGATTAAATAATGCCTGATAATTTTAATTTACGCTATTTAGGTGAAAGGAATTACCTACATGCAAATGCATGGCAATACTTGTCTTGGCCGACGGCTACGTTAGGCTGCCTGTCTACCGGAGCGGAGCGAGGTAGCGGAGAGGTGAGCGAGTTAAAAATCCGTCAATAGCAAACGCCATATGGCGGTCGTTTCTCTCTGCTTACCCCGCTAGGGAAGTGGCGTGAAGTTTAGTTAGTTAGTTAGAAAACGTCTACTAAAGAGGAGCGGAGATTTTGTGCAATCCTATTGGTTAATATTTCTGTTTCTCCGCTCCGCTACCTCGCTCCGCTCCGGTGGACAGACCGCCTAATACAATTACCGGTCTTAGGAAACCTCGACGTTTTTCATAAACCGCCATACACACATATAATACGAATTTCTCTTGTCCATCCCTCCCCTAAGCGTATGGTATACTTTGTCTAAAGTAGAAGCATATTAATATTGTGAGCTCTACTGTCGGTTCTTTACCCTTATAGAAATAATAAATTCACAAATTTAATGAATTAGAGGCCACAATCAAAATAAAGAATAATTAATCACAATTATAATTGATTTTGGTAAATTTAATTAAAGTCTTACATAAATGGTTTTGTGGTCAACCATATCCATATTTATATTCGTTTTAAATGTATACTAGCTTCTGCCCGCGGCTTCGCCCGCATGGCCAAACGGTAAAACATAGCTTATACTTATGTTATTTTGATGTATGAGCGATATTATTTTTAAAGTTAAATTAAAATCCATTAAGTAGTAACAAACATCCAGACATCCATACAAACTTTCGCGTTTATAATATTAGTAGGACAAATCCGCTTATATCAAAAACCTTTTGAGAATTATAGAAAAAGTTATGTTTTTATTATAGGCATTTTACATATTCCTAACGTATTATTGTTTTTAAGTGACTGTGATCGTAAATTCTACTAGACTACTTAGTTAGATATTACATAAAACGATCTACGTCTACGTATGTGTATATATTTATATGTCAGGTTTCCCTAACTACATTTACAGGTTTAAACATCCACAAACACACTGGGAGTTGAGTCGTTCTAAACACCGAGCTACTAACACCTCAGCCAAATAAACACACAAAATGCGGACTCGGGTTAGTTCCGCTTGGTAAACGACGTTGTGCAAACGAGCTGGCGAAACAAATTTACAACAAGGAAATTAGCGAATATCTCACTGTCGGCCTCCCCAAACTCGGGCTTGAACTAAATAAGTGCCCGAAAAATGTGACTCGGGCCGCCGCCGCGACGAGACCCCCGGCCGCGCGGGTAACTGCACGCGTATCTGCGCGGCGGTGTAAGTGAATGCGAGAGGACGTTTGAGAAATATGCGTAATACTCGCCTGCATTTGCGAAATGTGATTATCTTTATTGAATTTAACATAAAATTAACTGACTAAAGGATTTTTCGACACACATAATACCAAGTTACACACGCGGTATCATTGCGGTGTAAGTGGGATGCGGGAGAAATATATGTTCGAGGAATATGCGTGGGAAATATTCGGCTTCATTTATGGATTGTGAACTCTATGGAAGTAAACGTAAACGTTAACTACTTCAAAGGCCGTTAAACATATTTTTATTGTCTACGCAGGCAAAAACTTTGACACACGCGGTATCTACGAGTATAAGTGGAATATAAGTATAAGTGGAATGCAGGATGAATATAGCTGCGAGGAATACGCGACGAAGAATAGCCTGCATTTGCAAATTGTGGCTAAGTCTATAAGATATACTCATTTGTACTGAGTCAGCGTAAATAGGCGAGGGGACTAAAAAATTATGTTTAGTCCGTTAGATTATAAAATAATATTGAACATGTCTTTTTTATTTATTTGTCAAACAAACAAACAATGCAATGCATTCAAGTTGCGCGTGACGTCACACTTTCGTATAATGTTTACTAAATAGTGACGTCGCAAGCCCCCACTACAAAACTTTGATGCTCTTTATCGTTGTGATTTTTTTTTATTTGATAAAGCGAATATTATGTGTCTAGTATTTTTGTATAATCTAACTGACGGACTAAATAGAATTATAGTTTTTTCATTAATGCAGTCATCATCCCTATTTAAGCATGGATGTAACGTTTTTTAACACTGGGTCAGTAACTTCATTCTGTATTCTATAGCTACTAATAAATTTATTTCTTTTCTATTTCTATTTGTTATACTTATGTAGCACCAACTTTATACACGCGGTTTAACTACGGTACTCACTAACAAACACCGTGGCCGGCGAGAATGCTTCATTTCAATTCTTCACTTCAATTCACCCGCAAATCTGCCTTGACGCTAATCTTAAAGCATCGTTTACTCAAGATGTAATTAAGGCATTAATTTGAATGGCCCGTTGGTCGAGTGGTTAGAGACCCTGGCCACGAATCTAACGGTCGCGGGATCGAAGCCCGCTAGGGGCAAATGTTTCGTGTGATGAACATGGACATTTGTACTCGAGTCATTACAAACGTATTTAAGTATGTATATCCGTTCACCTAGTCTCCATAGCACAAGCATAAGCATAGTTTGGAACTAGGCAATTGGTGTGTCAGTCTGGAAAATTTTATAACATTGATTCGATTGGCCGATGGCCTTGAAGCAAATTGCCAATGCCAGCTGCCGATTGGCTTGCTGACGTTTTGGACACGTGCCTTTTAGTCTCCCTTGCGATCTAGCCGATGTGTATCTCATATTAAATAAATCGGCTTTAAATTGTATCTTTTTGTCCCGTGTCTCTGACTGGTCCGAGACTTAAAAAGAATTTGCCAACTGTGTTTCTTGGCTAGCATGTCGTATTAGGCGACTAATGGCATATCGGGTTTTGGGTATGTGATTGTGTAGGCGACAAGCAAGCCACTTGTCACCATTGAGCTATTATTACTACGTATAGCTATGTCAAACAAAAAAATATTATCACGAAGCATGGACTGAGCGTGTTTCAGCATTTGCAGCGCTTAACCTAACAATTGTCGTCTAATTAAGCTATAAAAACACGCAGCGCTAGATCGCTCATAGAGTACATTTTTCTCGTGACCAAAACGTCGTAAGCGCTGTGAATTTCATGGCGCTTACGCGTGAACGTAGGCGAGTGACTAAACGAGTTGTTGCCGATCGGCAACAACGCACGGCGCAAAAAACTTGCTCGCTGCGTCGGTTCCAAACGCTAGTAATAATAGTTCAATGCTTGTCACCACTTTTTAAAAAATTTCCGTCTAACCCAGCCCAGTGTTATTTTTGGCTGAATGTGGTTAAAGGGGCCAACTGTCCCTTTGACTCTGCCTACCCCTTCGGAGATTATGGGCGTGATGTTATGTACTCGTATGTGAAGTTCTAGTGACAGTAAACTTCTTTCAAAAATTATTAATAAGCTATAGTATTATCTGTTCTAGTAGGTACATAATTAGGGTAATTAGTACAATTAAACGTTGTTAATCTATATATAGCGACATCTTGCGCGCCTTTTACAATTTTGTAGAAACGTGTTTAAAATTATTTAATTTCATTTTCATGGATGGCGCGCGCATAGGGTAGATATACTAGTTCACCGGCCACTACCCCTTTTCGGCCACTTCGCACGTTATTTTAAATAATAGACGGTCTATAGACAGCTCCTTTCTAATTCCGCGCCATTCGACCCGGACGAACTTCACGGTTTATAATCTAACGGCATAACCTCATACTTTGCGAACTTAGCGCTCAGTCGCCATTTCAAAATTTGGTGTGTGGACGCGTGGCAAATTTAGCGAAAAAAATAACAGGTGGATTGATTTTCAAAGGTAAGTTTTTAAGTGGTACAATTGTTTTATTGGTGTTTGATTTGGTTTGTGTGTATTTAACATGTTTAATTTCAATATCCAAGTGCTCAAACTCACCAAAGTTTTCATAATTTGTAGTTTTTATGGTGGTCGGATATTACGTTATCGTTTAGTTTCAAAATCCATTTTCCGAACGAGTGGTCGCAAAACCGGTTTACTTATGTCATTTCTCTTTGCCTAAATTGCCGTAACCTTAAATTCACCAATATAGATTCTATTATATTAGTGAACACCTATAATTTTGTAAATTGATAACTAGATTCCGACCACCAGTATACCTCATAGTTTCAAAGATATGATACCTTAAAAATACCGAAAGTGTAGCGGCCGATAACTAGTCTAAACAAATCCTGTTTACGGCCGTCTGAAAAAAAAGGCGGCCGAAAATTGATACAAACTATACCTGATTCCGGCCGTCTAATACAAAATGTGGCCGGAAATTGGTATAAATTCCACCTGATTCCGGCCTTTCGGAAAAAGACTGGCCGATAATTAGTAAAAAGTAAATCTGTTTTCGACCTAGGAAATTAAAGCCGGCCGATAAATGGTAAAAAAGTTACTTATTTCTGACAGTTACATTTGTTTGTGATTTTATGCATGTTAACCGTTTATGCTTCCAACGGGTAGATGGGTATTAATGAAAGAAGATGGGAAGTGGGCCCAAATATAATGAGATGAAGTTTTGTTAAAATAATCCGATTGAATAGACATTTTTCGTCTGTGCACTGATGGCTGTCAGCTGTTCTGTATTGTGTGTGATTGTGATTATTACAGTTGATTATTTTGTATGTTAAAATATTTTTTTTACCTTCCTTTTCATATAAGTACCTACTAATGTCCACCATAAAACACATATATAAATAAAGAAACAAACATAATACTAAAACAGAAATTCCGTAAAATTTTCAGAAAGGGTCTATAAATTGTAAGATATTATTAGACACCATTTCATCTCTGTACATCTGCACCTACAATAAATTGTATAAAATCGGTTTAGTCTTTTTACCACTCTGAAAGAGGCTACTAACGAGCGAAGCTAGTTTACTAATATTTAGCACTTAACGCCTTAAGCACGCTGCCGCGTTATTTACCTGAGCTTATTTACCCGTTATATGTAATAATTGATCCATTTTGGTTGATGGTTATGCATGATATGGGAACTGTGCTTGTTTTTTTCTCAGATGGCACCTGTGCCTAAAAGTAAGAAAAAGAAAATAAATGAAGAGCCATGCCGAAGGTTTGCTTATACTGAAGAAGCACTGGCAAGTGCTCTTTCAGATATACGTGGCAACGTTCGCGGCATCAGAGAAGCATGCCGACAGTACGGAGTTCCAAGATCTACTATACAGGACAGGCTTTCTGGTCGTGTTGCTGAACAAAAAAGAAAAGTTGGACCAGACCCTATATTTGGTTTCGATGGGGAAAAGAAAATTGTTGATTGGGTAATTGAGTTGGCGAAAGCCGGAATTCCAATCAACAAATATGACCTTCTTGATACGGTGACAGAGCTTGCAAAAGAACTGGGCATAGACCATCGCTTTCCAGGAGGTAAACCAGGTATACGATGGTATCTCAGCTTTCTCAAACGCCATCCAAACATAAGCATCCGAGAGCCGGAAGCTATAAATAAGGCGCGTGAAGCTATCAAGGAGTCTTCAATTCGGAAATGGTTTTCCACCTTACATAGTTTCTTGATTGAACGAAATGTAGTAGATATTTTAAACGATCCGCGTCGAATTTTAAACGCGGATGAAACTGGTATCTCATTGTCACCAAAGACTGGTAAGGTTTTAGCACCTAAGGGCTACAAAAATGTTTATATAGTCAAGAGGGGCAATGAAAAGGACAACATTACTGTATTAATAGTGATGTCTGCAGCTGGTGAAATATGTCCACCATTAGTGGTGTACCCTTATATTAGACCACCTAAAGCCGTCGCCGAAAACATGCCGCCTGATTGGATATTGGGGAAATCGGAGTCTGGGTGGATGCGTGCGGATACATTTTTTGAGTACATGTCTAACGGATTCAACGATTGGCTCACGAAACAAAATATAAAAAAGCCAGTACTATTTTTCGTAGATGGACATAAGTCACACATGTCCATGCCACTGAGTAAGTTCTGCGAGGATAATGACATCATTCTCTACGCTTTACCACCTAACACAACCCATATTCTACAACCAGCAGATGTGAGTGTTTTTAAGCCACTGAAACAGGAATGGAAGCGTACTGTAAAAAATTGGCAAAGTCGGCCTGAAAACTTGAACAAATGCGTAACAAAAACCAATTTCTGCCAAGTTTTTAAGGAGGCGCTCAATGTTGAGATGAGTCAAACAATAAAAAATGGATTTCGGAAATGCGGTCTATATCCATTCGACGTAGAACAGGTAGACTTTTCTAAATGTGTAAAGGATGCTCAGATACGAAATACAATTGCTGCTCAAACAAGTTCAGAAAAACCTCTAAGCGAGAAGCATTTTGAAATAGCCAGAAAAGTGTTTTACCTGATGGAAGAGAATATAGGTAAGCTGGGTAAAAACCCAGGTACAATCTTACGGGAACTTGATCGTACAAAGGAGGCATATCTAAAAAAGCGTCGTTCTAAATCAAAAACACCACGAACTTCCCAAGCCAGTTCCACTGCCAGACGCTCAAAATCATTAGAAGTTACTAAATCCTCAAAGACACCAGGAAATTCACGATCTAGTTCAATCCTCCGACATTCTAAAACGTTTGAAGTTAACCAGTCATCTGACAAGACCCCGAAGACACTCCGACCTTCACAATCCGGATCGATCCTGGAAAATTCAATATCATTTGAAGTCAAGGAATCCTCTGACAACACATCGAAGACAACACGAGGTTTAATCCATCCATCCACTTCAACCCCTAGACATTTTGAATCATTTGACTTTAAAAATCCTTCTGGCAAGCCTTCGAAAGGTGCCATGCCAAAAACTTCAGGAGTTTTTTCTGTTCAGGACATAGACCACAGCTCTATTCAGATTCCAGAGATTGGTTCTTATATATCTCTCAACGACATCTCGACAGCACCGTTTAGTGATATACATTTATCTGAAATATGTCAAACGAGTGAGGATATCGTTATTCCTTTTGATGACAGTCCCACGATGCAAATTATCCAGGCTCAAACGGTTGCTGAGCTACACGAAGATCCCAACCCGGAAAAGCATAAAAATCTAGAAGATAAAGAATCTGAAAATCAACAAGAACAAAGAGAAAGCATCAACATGTATACTACGTTTGCAGCTATAGGTCACGATCATATCTTCATAAACAAGCCTCTGGATATTTCCCCAGCTAAACAACAAGCATGCACTCAAAAGTCTGACATCAAAATGAGCCCTCCTATTATCATAACTTATGGTAATCAGGAGGCTAGGACCATTTCTGACATAAATCTGGCTTCTTCTTCTTCTTCTAAAGTGGACGATATTATTGGAATTCAACAACCCGTTAATGATTTTATTTCATTGGCAGAAAATCAAATACCTCCTATAGAATGTTCAAACAATAAAACGGGAACTGCCAGTAAAATAAAAGTCATAAAAAACATTTTATTAGTCTCAGCTCCGGAAAAACTAGCAACTGTTAAAGATGAGGATCCATTTAAAAAGCACCTGAAATTTCCTAATGTAGTCACTAAAAATAAAGGTTCAACTCGTACATCGAACCAGTTTCCGAGTGCTATATCATTGTGCCGCATTGCCGCACGTAGTAAAATATAGCACGTATCGCACGTACGAGATATAACATGATCAAGCATATACTAACAGATAGAGTGATATATAAACTGTAATACAACGTTAAATAAATCAGTCATCTATCAGTCATCTACAAGACATCTATCAACCTTTGTCTCATTCCACACCAGTCCCATACGCGGTGATATTGGCGGCGAACCCAACATAATGGGGTAGTTGAGACTTATACCAACTGTTGTCTCAATTACCCCAGTCCTATACCCGGTTAAAGTGGTGACCCCGACAGAACAACAAAATGGTGAAGCAAACGAGCCAAGGAACCACGGTTAAAGTGGTGACCCCGACAGAACAACAAGTAGCGAAGAAGAAGTCAAGGGATCACGGTTAAAGTGGTGAACCCGACAGAACAACAAAATGGCATCTCCGTGCAAATCATCGTGTTCCAGTGCACCACAAGAAGTTGCTTCCAGCATCGCCGTCACATCACGCATCCCGGACTTCTGGAAGGATCAGCCTCGTCTTTGGTTCGCCCAGTTTGAAACAGTCATCACACCACAAAAGCAAGGTGAAGACTACAAGTTCTCCATGGTCGTCTCCAAGTTAAGTAAAGAAGAGATCATGCTGGTTAGCGACATAATAACGAGCCCTCCAACATCCGGCAAGTATGCATTAATTAAAGAGCGATTAATCAGCTGTTTTGAGGAATCCGAGCAACAACGCATGCAGAAATTACTGACTAATTTAGATCTTGGAGATCAGAAGGCCTCACACCTTTTGCGCCGAATGCGAGAATTGGGTCGTGATATAGTTGATGAAAAGACCATCAAAATATTGTGGCTCAGATTATTACCAGTTTCAGTAACCTCTGTGCTGGCTGTCACAGATTCGTCGGACTTAAATAAAATGAGCCAGATTGCCAACAAATATTAAATAATTCAGACATAAACGAAGTGTCAGCAGTCGACGACAGCGCAAACAAAGGTCACGTTCAAACTATGGAAGATATGCTAACGTAGCTGAAACAAATGCAATTGGAATTGAGTGCAGTTAAAAGCGAACGCAGCAATAATCAACGCAGTAAATTGTCGTAATTAATATTCGCCGAAGTCAAGTTCAAGGCCGCTTCGCCAGGAGAGAATATTTTGTCACTGTCATCGCAAATATGGGAAATACGCATAAAGATGTGAAAAACCAAGCGATTGGGAGCTAGTGTATATTCCTAAGCATTAGGAAAAATATAGCTCAGTCAACGGCGGAACCTGTGCTATGTTTTCAAACAACCGCCTCATTTTTACCGACTGGAAAAGTGGTATGAGGTTTTGGTTAATTGATACGAGATCGGATAGATCAAGAAATAGAGAAAAATATGAATTCCTCCAGAGCGATTGGATTTCTTAGGTTATCGGGTAACGAGCCAAGAAATACGCCAGATGAGGAGAAGTATACAAATACTAGCGAATTCCCTAAGCCTAGGACAAATAAAGAGCGAAGAAGATTTCATGATGGATCGTGAATACGACAACGTGACTACGGAGAACACATAAACAAGCGTTGCTGTTTCTTACAAATTGTATTGTTTTCATTATGTATATTTGTTTTTATTAATTTAATATTTTTTTTAATAAGGGGGGAGTACTGTGCCGCATTGCCGCACGTAGTAAAATATAGCACGTATCGCACGTACGAGATATAACATGATCAAGCATATACTAACAGATAGAGTGATATATAAACTGTAATACAACGTTAAATAAATCAGTCATCTATCAGTCATCTACAAGACATCTATCAACCTTTGTCTCATTCCACACCAGTCCCATACGCGGTGATATTGGCGGCGAACCCGACGTAATGGGGTAGTTGAGACTTATACCAACTGTTGTCTCAATTACCCCAGTCCTATACTCGGTTAAAATCATCAAAAGCTTGGCAAAAATACTATGAAAATAAAGAAAAGGCGAAACAGGACAAAGAAAACCAAATTAAGAAAAGAAAACTTGAAAGAGAGCTTAAGAAGAGAAAAGAACTACCACCAAAAAAGAAGATAAAGAAAAAGAAAGTAGAAGAAACTCAGTCCCGCATTAAATGTGGTTCATGTGATCTCGACCTTATCAGTGATACTGAAGAAGAGGGCGATATGAATATTGGCTGTGATCAATGCATTCGATGGTATCACCTAAAATGCACGAAGTTAAAGAATTTATCATACAATCAAGCAGCTACTGCACCGTATGAATGTATGTTGTGTGAAACTGGTACAATAGCAAGGAGAGAAGTTTTGAAGACTTTCTATAACAATACTGACTGATTGATTGATAGACTGTTAATTTGGATTTTTATTATATGATTATTTAGCTAAAAGTTGCTGTTTGTTCAAGTTAAAAATAAAATCTGTTAATTAATTTTATCTGCAGAAGAAAGTAAAATATATCGTTTTTTTTTCAATTTATTTATTGGTTTTCTTGCATACTAGTTATAATAAGCCCTATGGGCTATTTAATAACACTCATTTTCGTACCGCGCGTTAGGTGGCCGATAACCAGTGCATAGGTGGACGTTAACTGGGTAAAAAGGCCGATAACCGGTATATTTGCTATTTTTACGAATATATATTTTTTGTAAATTATGTATCACTGCTACGTCTATAAACGTTAGGTTTTATTAAACTAGACTATTGTAGGACCATATGTTTTTTTTTGTAAAAATCTTGACTTACAGCATTATTATAATAATCAACTCTGAATTCAACAAGTCCCTTAAATGGCCGATAACCGGTATGTTTACCCTACTATTATTTTGATAACATTTTTTGATTAATCTGAAAGACTACAATAAAACGTTTGAACAATGTAATACTTATAATGTACAAATTGAGTAACACATTATATCTATAAGCACGCCCTTAGTTGTAATAACTCTTTAAAACCAGCTTACACAAAAGTCAAAGTTATTTCACGCGGCCTTCTACTAGCAGACACTTCAATCCCTCTCCAATCACTCATAACACCCTCCTTTCAAAGTCGCGAGTGGCCGAAGCAATCTCCCGCATCCCATACGTTTCAGAACACTAGGTGATGGGTCAGGGTATGCTGGCCGAGTGGAAAAACACCGCTTAATCCGAAAACTTTCCTTAATTACGTTTGTACGGAACTCCCAGATCGAATTAAGTGTGGCCGCCCGCCGAAATCCCGCGGTTAGATTATGCCGCACTGATGGATAGCTTTTTTTTCATTATGCTTCACTGACCTGGCTAGTTTGTAGTGATAGCGAGAGGTCTGTAACGGAAGTTTGAAGTTGCCGTTTATTCGTTCAGGAATGGCAATCCTGATGCAGTTGTATCAAGTTGACATAACTGCGGCGATGTCTGATCCAAAATTAGGTATAGCCATTCCTAACCTTTTGAATCAGGATTGGCCTTCCATCTCAAGCTATTCCTGAAATGAAATGAAATTATCTTTATTTATAAAGGCTTAAAAAAAGCACTTATAAATCGTCAGAACAAAATAAATATAAACCGGTTCAAACAGCAGATTCTACCGAGAAGAAACCGGCAAGAAACTCGATAGTTACTTTTTTAAATGCCAAGTCTTAATAGCTATTACTTATGTAGTAAATGTTTTTTTGTCAATTTAAATCTATCAGTGCAGACGAACAGCCTAAATAATCTTTTACCTTATAATAGCCCTTTTTAAATGTACGTATCCTCTATTAAAGCTCAGAGGAGACCATCTTACCTTTTTTTCTTGATCTGTTTGTTGTCCTAGGACATCGTTAGCATCGTATTAGGCTTGGAAAATAAATAACATAACATAACATCACGCCCATAATCCCCGAGGGGGTAGGCAGAGTCAAAGGGACAGCAGGCGCCTTTAACCACATTCAGCCAAAAATCAAACTGGGCTGGGTTAGATGGAAAATTGTGAAAAGTAGTCACAAGAGGCTAGCTTGTCGCCTGCACAAACACATACCCAAAACGCGATATACCATTAGTCGCCTTTTACGACATGCTAGGCAAGAAACACAGTTGGCACATTCTTTTTAAATCCCAGACTAACACAGGACAATGGGCTGAGTCGGATGGAAATTGTGATAAAGTAGTGACAAGTGACTAGCTCGTCGCCTACACAATCACATACTCAAAACCCCATATACCATTAGTCGCTTTTTACGACGTGCTAGGCAAGGAACACAATAGGCAAATTCTTTTTAAGTCCCAGACCTACACGAAAATTAATGTTATGAGAAAATTGGCTAATTCACATAACTATAGAAGTTCATAATAAAATTTATATTTATCATACATAAGTTTAAACGGTAAGACGGCGAACGCCATAATTTGCTATACTTGTTAAAAGGTGTGCTAACTGCACACACTCTTCCTACAATTCGGACACACGGAGAGAAAAATGTGGCTTTGTTCTACTGAACAAAAGTGATTGTAAAGATCACACATAAGATCTTATTTATGTTACTTAAGTTACGACTAGGCTCTATCCTCATTTGCGACCTTTGAAGTTTACAATACACCAGGGTATTTACAGTTAGACCTTTCACGCGATCCATGTAGAAGAACCATTTGTACATACACAAGCTAGCTTATCCCCTCGAGCGCGGTGGCTAATAAAAACGAACGAAACACCCCCTTATTAAAATTTTAATTTTACATAACGTCGCAAAAAACGACTGTAAAACCACGCCAAGTCACCCATGAAAGTCAAATTAAAAAAATCCAATATCGGCACGGTAAAAATTCAGCTGTGCAAACGGCCACTCAAAGAAAAGTGATTAAAAGGTGGAGTAATGAAGTAAAGCGTAAAGTTCGCAATTTTCGCACGAGCGGCCTCTGGGGCGTGGAGCGCCTTAATTTGTACTTAAAAAAATTAATTAGACGGTGACCCTTGATGAAGCGAACGCAGGACGCGGCCTGCTGCGAAGGGCGGTGAGGACGTTTGATGCAGACTGCGAAATTACGTAGGTGTCAGTTGATAGGATTCAGAAAATCCATGATGTTACTACCACAGGAACAATAAGATTACAGATCCCAAGATAATAGATTAAGATAATGTTTATTTTTGTTCTATTATTCAAATTTGCTAGCTGTCATATTTAAACATATGTTACAATACAATTAAGAAAAAAAAAAATACACAAAGTAGTTGTTTTTACTCGCGTTGTTAGTTCCATACTCGTTGTTTCTTTGAAAACTATTAATAAAATATTCGATATGTAATCTTAAATGGTTTATTTTTTTGAGTAAATAAACCCAGTCTAGAACATTCGAAAAAAAAAATTTTTTTACTCATATTCTCATTTTGGTCTTAAAAATAATGTAGGTACTGTGTTCCTTGTCTAGCATGTCGTAACAGGTGACTAATCCCGAAATTGTAGGCAGAGGCTTCACAGACAAGCTTCTAATCGTTCTAGCTAAACGTGTACTAGGTTTGAGATTATTGTAGGCGACAAGCTAGCCACTTGTCACTATTTATTCGCACCTGGGTGCTTAGCCAAATGCGCGCCAGCGATTCCATAACAAACTTCGCTACCGTTCGTATCGCGGCAAAAACTTGTTTACTAAGAACTCATAGTGCGGAACTCGGAGTTAGTCCTCGATTTGTCCACCCGAATAAATCTGTGGCGCGATACGAGCGTTAGCGAAGTTCGTTATGTAATCGCTCGCGCGCATTTGGCTCAGCACCCAGTCCACCTATCGCAAGTCAAATTAATTTTGACATTAGAAATCGTCTTCGTTCGCTCCAGTATAAGCTCCGATTTCACGAAAAAGTGTGAACCCCCTTATAGATATAACTCTCCGAGATCGGAGAGCTGTGAAGATTTGATATTAAAAAAAGGCTCAAAAGACGGGTACTCACGAAAGCTGTAAGGTTCAAAATTATTATTTGAGAAAATAAAAATAAAAAAAAGTTACGGCCGTAGAGTAAAAAAAATATCCGAAATTTTTATTTTGGCGCCCGATATTTTGGAAACGAAGAATGATATAAATAAATTTGAGAAAATCTCCTCTGGACAACTTAGACAGTTACAATTTGAGCTTAAAACAAAGACAATCGGGTCGAGGGTTTGTCCTTTAGCCTAAGGTTATTGAAAAAAGTCAAATTCCGTAGATTCATTTTCAATGTGCTTGATAGTCGCGTGAGGCACGAAATCTGTGATTTTTTTGGGTAAAAGTGGTTTAAGGATCTTACAGTTCCTTAGACCCTGCCCGCACCTTCGCGAATTGCTAGTCTGAAGGTATGTATGTAAATGTAGTAACTATTTATTTGGTGACTTCACCGTCATTCCCCACACTGCACCGTTAGTTCGGTCTGCGCAGGCTTTGGCAAACATAACGACTTTATGACTACTTCTTATTTCGCACTTTGATGTATATTCAAATAACATCGCTAAATAAACCTTTTAGATGGAATTCATCAGTATTCCAACGCCCAGTGATAAGTTTCTGAAAGAATACATTCTGACGGCCACGCAGAATACTATTATACGTTTGAAATGTTGATTATTTTTTTTTTCGTAGAACTGTATGCGCTTCTAAGTTAATTGGAAATTATTAAAGTCTATTTTAAAGCCTAGTAGAACGGCGCAAAAAGAATTGCAAATTGCAACTGTCAGTGTACATTCTGTTAATTATAATAAAAAAAATGTGACGTCCCGCTATTATCTAATATTGTGTAAGTCAGACTTTACAATATTAGATAATCTTTACTCGTTATTAAAAATTAAAAAGCTCATCTTTCTTCTAAATTCATAAAGATTGTGAAGTTTTTATAACTAACTAACGACCTGCCCCGACATCGCACGGTGAGCAAAAAATAATATGAAACTAGGTAGGTATCTATTGGCGAAAAACTGCATCAACAGCCCTAGCGTTGTATAAAAGATTTAACCAAACAGACAGAAGCTGCAACATTGTTTTATACTATGCAAAGAAATCTAATTACAAGAGAACCTCATGGCAAGTGAAATGAATTGAACGAATTTAAAGGAACTGAGAAAGTTAATAAGTATACATTCGTACTTGTTGAAATGTTTCGTCGTACCACCAACCTAGTGCATTTGATACTGCATTTAGATTTTTAGAAACTAGAAATATACGATCAAAGAAGCAACGCACCTCGCTTGTAGAGTGCGCAGTATCCACTAACTTTCACCACCGCAATTAACCCTCCGAAAACAAATGGTGAAGACAAAGCCGAACTTTCCCTTCCAGCCGTAAGCCACGGCTAACTCTTAACTTTCCGTTCCATCGAGCTCCTTAAATTCAAATAAATATATTATAATATTAACTTGCACAAGTTTCACAGGAATTCCACGCAGTCATCTTGTAACAGTTTCAACTGCCGATCAGCCGGTCGCAAGTTCGACACAATAGCAGCGATCACTCCATAACTACCCCAGCCTTCCAAACAAATTGAATTCTAAAATCTGAGCAGTAAAGTTGATTTTGGAGCGGGACGACGGAGATTGACTTAATGCTGTTTCTCATGGCACATACAAGAGTTGCAGTCGACTCCTGGCCTCGTGTTAGTGCTGGGAAAGTTGCGAGTGCCATCGATATTTTGACGAGTTAATAATTTACAATAACGTTTTTGTTATTTTTATTTTTTTCAAATTTATATTGCTTTCTACCTTTTTACTGTCAAAAGACTCTTATATCTTATAATATAAAATTTATAGTCGTTAATGAGGAGTAGGTAAGTACCTCATACATAGTTTCAATAGACGTATTCAAATTCATGCCATGCATGTTTTCATTGTAATTGTTCAATGTAGGTATATTCATACTATGAATCTTAAATCACTTTTCACCGGTCAAAGAAAACCTTATTACGATTTGAATTTTACTTCGAGTTTGATGTTTTAGAGGTATATCTCGTTGGTTATTGTTTATCAATAATACACAGGGTCATTTGTCATAAACATCAACAACCTCGCAGGAGTAGATAACTGACATTATAAACAACAACGTTTGTTTAGAGACTTTTCCTAAAATGACAAAAAAGAACGGCTTTCCATACAAAATAACCATGTAGCTTGTATGAAAACTCGTACGTATTTAAAACTTAACTTACTAAACGTTTTCTCACTCACACCTTACAACGGAGGTAATATTTTGTACTTATTTTGTAAAATATGTACTTCAGCTTTACTCATATCAACAAATCACTGTCACAAATCAAAAAGCAATAAATTTCAAGCTACATTTAACAATATCCACTGACCATGGCCGTTCCATCGACACCGCGCTACCGAGCATCCCCCTCCCTGGCCGCTGCAAGTTTTATAAGCGTCCCTCATTACCAGTTTTTTCTGTGAATACTTCAGCAGCTGCCAGTGATTTTCCGGATGCCCTGTGGGCGCCCCCCAAACCGAGTTATATGCTTTACAGCTGTCTTCGCTTGAGCTGCTTTGGCGAACTTAGTTAGCGAGAGGCGTGATATATTAGTGACGTCAAGGTGTCTGTCTGGGGTAAATAAATATCAGACGCTATCACATATTGGTCTGACTCCGAGGTAAGTAGCTAAAGCACTTGTGGTACGGATATCAGATTCAACAGCGGTATTACAAATAAGTTTTTCTTTACATTTGCACTGCTGCATAAGATCATAAGGCATCTTGTACATCCGTGCATCCCTGACTTTGGCTCAATGGCGAATTCGGTAGTGACTCCTATACGCCAAGAGTTGTGGGTGAGATTCCCACCAGGACAAGTATTCGTGGGACGAAATCTTGTGTATGTTCTGTGTCAGTGTGTTAATATGCAATAATTAAGTATATCATTTTGTAATACTACTGTTGATTCTTATATCCGTAACACAAGTGCTTAGGCTACTTACCTCGGAGTCAGATATTTATTATTTTGCCATTTTAAATTATAATAGTTTCCAATTTACCATCGCTCCTCACCAGTCCAGAACCCGCATGCTTCCACACGTATCTCGAAACATAAACAGCACAGAACGCGAATGTTAATTTAGTATTATGATTAGGCGCGACTATTCGTTATGCTCGCTCGGCCCCTATAAATCATAGCGGGGCTGCAATATTCATGGGCGATGAAGCGGGCGGTGAGCCCACGTAAGGGCGCTAGAACACGCTCAACCCTTCGCCCTCTGCGGCTAGAGGCCTAACCCGTAGCGAGGGTCAGTTTGAACTGAAAATGGCCATTGTAATTATAGAAACTGGTATTTATTTGTAGCATGTAGCGCAAATATTTGTAAATGAAATATGTATTTGTAATCATTGACTTTATGACATGGATAATAAGATACTTTTTTTGAATGTGACCTGAATGCTGCAAGCTTCCTCGGCCAACGCCTCAGCCTGGAGATATATACTGGCAGCCTGGCAATTCAAAGGGGCAACCCTTTGAATTGCCAGGCTGCCAGTATTCTTGGTACCTTGATCGTCGAGGCGAACATATAGCCTTTTTCGTAAATATGTATATAGTTATTTCTCTTTAATACATTTTTAATATTTTACATTTTGAATGTAAATTTGAGTAGTGTACGTTAGAATATAAACGCTTACGAGCAAAAAAAAAAATGGAATTATTTCCTAGGCCTTAAAAAGCTACTATAATTTAGATTCTGCAAAAAGTAGGTACATCAGAAAGGGTTTCTTTTAAAGAATAGCCGAAATTACTAGATGTAGTCATGAGAAATCATGGGTGATGAAGCGGGTGGCGAGCCCACGTCAGCGCGCTGGAACACGCCCAACACTTCGCTCTCTGCAGCTGCAGTCCTTATATGTAGCGAAGGTCAGTTTGTAAGAAAATTACTATAGTTGTAGTAAAAGTATTTAGTTTACAGATAGATACGCTGATATCACTTGAGAAATTAAACATTTGGGCTCATGTATGTTTTGGTATAGAAAAAGCTCATATAATTTAGGTTCTGTAAAAAGATTACTTAGAAATGGTTTCTTATAAACAATAGCCAATATATCTAGGTGGCTTACTGGTGGCTTACTGATAGATACGCTTAACCCATTGTTCTTTGCGGTTACAGACTGCCTTAACTGTGGCTCGTCACTTTGACCTGCAAACCAACCTGGTTATGATAGAAACTAGTATTCTTTAGCTAACAATCTAATGTCATCTTACTATTCCAAATGGGATCTTTCTTGAAGAAATATGTATTTTCAAACTTTTAAAAGGTAGGCGTTTAGAATATCTGATAAGTCCCATGTTGGTTTGAGACGGAGAAATTAAATACCAACGGGGTTGACTACATATTGTGTTGCAAAATTTCTTGATAGTCATTGTTTGTCAATAGTGGAGAATCAGCTAGTACACAATGTAAGGGCTCTTGAACAGGCCTCATCCCCTCGCCTGTGCTTTGACTATTACTAGTGTTGCCGAACTATCGATAGTTTGACTATTGATAGTTGACCTCGAAAATCATGTATAATACCGATAGGCCTATCGATAGTATCGATAGCTCAGTTTGGTAAAAAAGTATCAGTATACTGCAATACTATCGATAGTATTGAAGCTCAATATTGAAATTACTATCGATAGTATCGATACTATAGATAGTATTGGCTATAACTATTATAATAATAATTGATACTATCGATAGTATCAATATGTTTGCGCGGTCGATTTTCTGTCATCCACTAGACAATTATTGTATTAGCAATACTATTGAGGAAAAGGTTACTATCGATGGGATAAAACTATCGATAGTATCGATTGTTGTTGCAATATTCAGTAGCAATAGTATCGATACTATCGATAGTGAATTCGATATTGAGCTTAGATAGTATTGCTATGTGTCGATAGTATTGCCACTCACGGGGCTATCGATACTATTGCTTTTGCCCAACTATCGATAGTCTATCAATAGACTATCGATAGTGGACTATCGAGCGGCAACGCTAACTATTCCCTTAACTTCTTATGTCAGCTTAAAACCCTACTTAAGACAGAAGTTGGTATATTTGTCGCGCTATTGGCACGGACCGACCTAGATACCTAACTACGCGCTGTCCCTTGAGAAATTAACACTTTTGGACACACGAGTGAACAACCAAATGTTATACGGGTAAGAGCTAGTCTATATAAATAAAACAAAGTCGTGTTTGTTACACCACTTATAAGTCGAGAACGGCTGAACCGATTTACGTTGTTTTTGATTTGTTGGATTTGTCTTCGTCCAGAATAACAGAATAACTATTAAAAACATTGAAAAATTGACGATAAAGCAAAATAAAAGCAAAAGTATTTTCTCATATAAAACGGTGGGATTCGTATCTGTCAATGTTAAATGTCAATTACTGGGCGATACGAAGTTCGCCGGGACAGCTAGTTTATTATAGATTCTGAAAAGGATCACCTAGAAAATATTTTTAATATTTGTATTAAAAATATTTTCTAATAATATTTTCACCTAGAAAATATTTTTAATATTTGTATTAAAAATATTTTCTAGGTGATCTATTTATTTTTAACCGACTTCAAAAAAAAGGAGGAGGTTCTCAATTCGACTGAATTTTTTTTTCCTAATACCTATTTATATTGTTTTTAAACTCAAATCTTTATTTGTGCTGTGGCTTGGGTACCAGTTTGTCGGTTTTTACATTCATAACAACAAGTGACTAAACAATAAGCTGTTTTCGTAAAATTTAAAATCGTACAATTAATATAATTCAGAATTAATAAATCATTATATCACACCCAAAATCCCCGAAGGGGTGGGCCGAGTCAAGCCCACATTGAACCAAAAATAAAACATGGCTGGGTAAGAAGGAAAATTTTAAAAAAGTAGTGACAAGGGGCTAGCTCGTCGGCTACACAATCACACACCCAAAACTCGATATAAAATTAGTCGCCTTTTACGACATGCTAGGCAAGAACCACAGTTGGCATATTATTTTTAAGTCTCAGACCAACATGGGACAGTAGGCTGGGTTGGATGGAAAGCTGTGAAAAAGGAGTGACAAGTGGCTAGCTCTTCGCCATCTCAGTTACATACCCAAAAGCCCGTAAACCATTAGTCACCTTTTACGAAATGTTAGGCAAGAACCACAGTTGGCACATTCTTTTTTTTTGTCCCAGATCAGCATGGCCCAAGTCCCAGACCAACACGGGACTAATTATATCTACAAAAATAAATCATAATTATGATCAAATATACGATAAACGTAATAAACTTGCAGCCGGATCTCAAGCTATGTAGCATTTAAAAAATCCAAAAAAATTATACCAATTAGTGTCCTACTTCTAAGTAGTATTAGTTATATAATTTTGGATTGTCATCAATAAATTTCAATGATACAAACGTATAGCACCTACATTCTGTTCTTCACTAATTACTATTAAAATTAAGAAACAGTTTCTCCATTTCTACGCAGTAGCTACAGCGAGCCATAATTCTGGCAACAGGCATCCATTACTTTAACCACACCTCGGATGTAAGATCTAACAATAATAATGATTTAATGACGGCCAACGCGGATTTAGGGTTCCCCAGGCGCGGTGGACACCCCTGCGAGCTGATTTATTTATGGCCCGGGTTCCGTACTTGGTACGCCACTTAGACTACTTTGGGTCAGTAATTGACTTTATAGAATTTATATTTTTGGATGCGTTTGGGAAATTTATGGGAGGTCTGAGAGGTTATGGGTACGATGAGAATGTCTTAAATTGTGAGTATTTCTTAACTTATAAAATACCTATAGTTAAGCGGAGTTTCAGACCTTCTCAGTTTGAAAACCGGTTGTACTTTTATGTTTATTGAAATTTTTCGTGATATAGATATATAATAGTTATGTAATACATATATGTGATATATAATTATAAAGTATGTATTATATATGTATAAGAGAGCTGTAACAGAGATAAATTTCTGCACTTCATTAGATTGGTACTTATTTATGTTGTAATAGTTTCACGTGAAAAATAACTAACCATGTACTTAGGTATCTAAACCCTCCTATATTCATTCCAATAGAAGAGGTGCCTCTTTCGAGCGAGGTCCAAGTTCCAAGGACAGATAAAATAAACCATCTTGGTTTGTGTATCTAGAACTGATTCGTTGATTCCCAAATCCCCATAGACTCGGATTGTATAAACTAGAGTGCGAATACTCAGGACATCAGACTCGAAATAGGCCTATACCCGCAGGCTGTCAGGTAGGCTCCAAGATGAATCGCTATCGCAACGCAAACGTACGCTAGACGGGTGTTTGCTCAGCCCGCGGGCGCGCTCTAATATCTGATGTATGGAGGATTGACCGTATTGTGCGGTGTAAACAATATTTGGTTAATCTAACTGTTTGCTTGCGTTCTAATTGGATGAACGTTTGCTAACGGATCGGACGAATCGATTGAGATTTGTTGCGGGGGTGTTGGGTTCGGGCCTTGAGGGCTTGGTGGCAAGGGTTGGAAGCGGGATCGGAGTGTTTGAATATGACGAAGAATTGTGCCAGTATTTAGAAATTTAAATGAGTTTTACTATCAGAGACATTGTTGTACCTAAAAGTAACAATTTCCCACAAAAGATCTCGTAAACCATAAAATATAATTTAGCTTTACACGTACATTTAGGTATACACTTACTTACGATTAGATTTTAAAATCCAACTCACCCGTATTTGAAGCTGCATACTTGATCTTCATCATTGATCTATCTATCTAAGCTCCATAAGTAGATATTCGTAATGGCATTCACAGCTCTCAATATCGACCTACATATTTCAATAGCGTCAATGTTATTTTCTTTTTAGCAACCTTCGATTACACACAGGGCCGAACTTAACTTAACTTTAGCTGAATGTGGTAGAAGGCGTTTTGTTGACCTTTTGACTCAGCCTACCCCTTGGGGGAATACAAGGGTGTTGTTATAATAAAAAAATATTTATAATAATGCTAAATAAATAATAATGCTGATAGCATTCGTCAACAATCCCGAGCATACTTATCCCGGTTAATATTTATAGCGTTGACCACACAAGAGGACAAAGGTCGCCTTTGAGTTTCTGACGTCTCTTTCATTAGGTCTAGCGCCTCATAACTCCTGCCACACTGGGTGATCGCTCTAGTCGCCGACCCCTAAAGCCGACCCTGATTGCTTCCAAACTATACTAGTTTTGTTAACGCTTTGTTAGACTTAATTAGCAAAAGATCCCCTCCCGCCCGGGGCGCTCGATACAAGCTAGACTCAAACAAGGCCATTGATTAACTTGTTTTTTGACGGCCTTTCAACTTATATTTACTTTAAATTATTAGTTCACCAATGTTAGTCTGGGACTTGAAAGTAATGTACTGTATTTAAAGAATATGCCGTGTTCTTCGCATAACATGTCGTAAAAGATGACTTGTGGTGCATTGGGTGTTGGGTATGCGATTATATAGGCGAAAATCTGTGTCTGGGTATTTCAATGTTTTTGAAGAGTTAATTGCTACTTGGACCTTGCCTACTCCTTCGGGGATTGTAGACGTGATGGGATCTATGTAAGTTACTATACTGTACTGATGTTAATTTTTATAATACTTCTATTTTTGTAACGGCAACCATCTCAATCTTGGGTGTTAACGAGTAAATCATCTCTGTGCTATCATTTATGTCTATAGACACCACTTAGCTAAAGAAAAGAATGTCTCAGACTCAGGTTGATATAACTACAGTCTACTGAAACTCTTTGAGGAAAACCACGTCCTAAAAATAGCCAGTTCCATGATTTCTTTTGTCGTCGTCCTGTCTGAAGCGAGTACTGGAGATGAGACAGATTGTGACGTAGTTAAAGATGCGATATGAATAGGAGCAGATGTCTGGGTGTTGCGGGTCGCGCCCTCCGTTGTGATGCTAATATGCTGTTGACTAAGTTTGAGGTCTACTTTAGTTCTAGCCTACTTTTGGTAGGTTGAGGTGAAGGTCATATGTTCATGAGAGGAGGGCATTGTTCTTGGATTTCTTTTGACGCAACCTCCTGTATTCAAATGTATGCCAAGGTTGTTTCAGCTACAGGAAGCTAGATCGGCACTGCGAATGGTGTGCGAACAAAGAAGTTACTGATTAAATAAGTATGAGGAGAAGAGCGATTGTGAAATTGAAAAGCCATATTTTTATGTATCATAGAAATCTGATTGAGTAAAAGTACCACGGCACTTAAGAGATAAGTTACTTACACTTATTTTATATTATTCGTCCTGGTGCGGGGTTCGAACCCGCGCTCTTTGAGCCCGATGCGATAAACCATTTTACTTATAGAGACATATCATTTTATACAAGCTGGAAGGTTATGGATATGAATATGGAAATAAGTTCTAACTTCTGATATACGCACAGATTCTACGCATGGGACATGCGTATACACATGACATGGGGTCGATACCTGAATCGGAATAAGTTTATAGATTGTTGTGTTGTTACACATAACGGTTTCGTACCATAAGCTGTTGATCATGGTACATAACCGGTATAATTAACTAATTTTCAACTTTACCTAGTGACTTTATAGTGTAGTTGGTTAATTATTATAAGATCTAGGAAGGCGTATTAATTAATTTTAACTTTGGTGACGTGGCGTTATAGGTACTTAGCACGGAAGGTGATTTGTAATATAATTTAATTTCTTTATTATGGTCTCATCACGGATAAGAAAAAAAAGAAGGACTCCACCCCTCTAACTAGACTTTGTGCCTTCCGGTGCTCCACGTGACATTTCAGAAAAAATGGGAAATTCATTCTTTGTTGACAATGTAGATAAATTATATTTCGTTAATTTTAGATTCTTACCGGACTTTACGATATAAGTATTATATATTTGGGAAAATATACTTTTTTATTTTATTGCCTTAATAAAAGATTGAGGCCCTTGCAATACTTTCCTTTATTTATCTAAAGAAAAATGTATTCGCCACTTTTAACAGAGATTAAAAAATGGGTAAATATTCCTGATATCTGGTATCGCTAAGAATTCTTGCACACGTGCATAAATTTGGCGACACTATAGTATGACAGCACGGAGTCCATCTTTTTTTCTTCGTCCGAGGGTCTCATCATACAAATTTTGATTTTATCTCAAACCCAAAATATTTTATCTAAACCCCAACATTGATGATTACATGAAAGGTGATATTTCTGTGAATAAAACAACACATTTTACTAATATTTCTATTTTCAATTTATTGTTTATTGGTTTTCGAAATAAGATAGTCTCCTTTTATCATTAATAATAATAATTAATTATGAAGTAATAATTGCAAGAGAATGTCTAATGTCTACTTTTAACTTATCATCGATTGTCCGCTAATTAGCAGCCGAGGTCGTACCAAAAGTCACGGCTATTGTTTAAAAAAGTTAGTTTAATAGAAGTGCTTAGGTACCAGAGTGCGCTACTCTTTCTCATTCTCTCGGCTGCGAATCAGCGGTCCCCAAGAACTAATTGTAAATCGTTAAGTTCGGTCTATTTAATATTAAAATTCTCCTTTTATTTACAAATAAACATTTTGTAAAAATCTTTAAAACCTATTTTTCCTAACGGAGCAGCCGATCTTACGGACTAATCTTGAGAACTCTTCATCTCCCCCGTTAATTGTGAGCTTAATCTAGAATTATCAGTAAAGTTTTGGGCAGCATTTCGAAAATTTACAGTAACAGTTTTGGAACGTTCCACCACATCGTAAACCGAATGATATGTATGTCGGAATGTAAGTATATAAAGATATAAAACAGGTGTGGATGAGTGCCACTCCGTCGGAATAACTAGGTGAGGTATTGCGATACAAATGAAAGCATACATTAGGATATTGTGACTTAAGTTGTACTTATTAAAGCAGTGTCTTCACCGTGTGCAGATTCCGTTCTGATGTACAGTCAACGACGTAGGACCAAAGTTCATTTATGAATAATTCTTATGAATAAATAGGAGAAATTATTTTAGTCTTGAGCATTTGACAGTAGGATAAATACAACTTGTATTTACTACATGATTGTAATGCGTTTCTACAGAAAAATTCTTAGTAATTAAGTAGCTAAACTTCACGCCACTGTGTTAGGACCGTGCGATTTGGCGTTCAGTTCTCTCTGCCTGATGCTAGGGAAGTGGCGTGAAGTTTAGTTAGTTAGTAACAATATATTATTATGTTTCTTGTAATTTTTATACTACCTACGAATAATACGGCGTGCTCACTTTAAAAAAAAAGTTAGGATAATGGAATCATCTTTCTAGCGCTTTGTCGCGTTGCTACTTAACGTCAGCATGGACCATGACTTAATTAGGTATTATAATAATGTTCTCTTAACCGATATCGGTCACGGCGGCCAATTTTAACAAAGATTAGCAAACTGCGCAGGTGATATTATAGTGCACAAGTATGTGCGCAAATACAGATGCCAGTGATATTAGTTCGTAGGTAACTACTGATGTATTTTAAGCCAATCCTCACAAACTGTACTACGTGTTTTCACATGTTTTGAAATTGGTAAAGTTTACAAAATATCATTAATGGGTAGGTAATTGCGAAAAATACATATAGGTAGATAATTTATTAAAAAAAAAGTTTTTTTAATTCGTGTAGGTAAATTGACTGTACAACAAAACTTCACTTATGTAGCTCGATTCATTTCTAAATAATACAAATACTAAAGCGTAAATTATAATACATTTTCCATTGCTACTCATGTTTCCGTATAAATAGTGAAAGGTGATTTATCACAAAAGTTCAACATCAAAAGGGTACATGTAAATAAATTTTAAAGCAATGACTAGATTTTAGGTAAAGCATACGTTTTGCCGTCGAGTTGTATCACAAAGTGGCTAAGTGTCGATTTTTAATGTTCAGATAAGAATTAACCGGCTGATAAAGTATAAAGTCACCAATTTGCGGATGTCATACGTTATTTTACATACGGAACAGGCAATGCTGTTTGAAAGTTGTCCGGGTTGTAAATTATTAGGCTGTTATCTTTTATCTGGTATAACATGACGCTTTAGGTGACTCTACAGATGAATCAAAATAATTTATTAGATGCTAATTTGTCATAGATGTGATTTCACCTAAGCAAGTAGAATAGACAATCAATAATAAATATGTAAGTACCTAGTTTTATACCTTGGCATTACAAAAAATATGCAAAGCAACAATAAGTGTATTTTCTTTCAAACAAAGCATAGTTTGCCTTGTGGCTATCTTTTTTGTCTATGGCTAATTATGGCTCTGACTTCACATTCTCAGAGATTATATGTAGCCGTAAATTTTTTCCTCTTTTAAAAATACAAGTCTTACTATATTGTAATCATCCACTGAGATTAAACTTAACATTAGTGGCACAAGTCGACGGCTTTAAGTATACCACTCCAGTTGTAAATCGATAAATTCCTAGCAGTTAAATTTAATTAGTAATTACCGAGGTCTAAATTGCACGTTTCATTAACTTAACACGTTTAATTCTATATTTACAAAATATCTTTTAAAAATATTATTTATAATTCGCAAACTTTTTATTCTTTTTTTGTTTGTTTCTTAAGCAGCGACCGTCGTCGCTTCGTTGGATTCATGCGTCGCTGTGATTTATAATTGCTTACGATTCATTTTGGTCTATGGTTTACAATCTACGTTCAATCAAGTACTTTCTTTTTATTTTTACTCGATTATCTTTGGCATCTTAGCGTTTGTTTATGATCTTTGGAACTTATAAGGAACATAGTTTAATGGTATTCATTATATCTGCACGATATACTTGTATAATTCAAGTATCTGTTGGTCCTGATATGGTAAAACAGGCATTTCATCTTTTGACTTAAGGTCTAATTTATCTCACACTACTTTTCTAGACTCCAGTCCAAATTTTGAGCTATTTGTAGGTAGGTACTGCGAAAGCGTCTCACGGTTTAATGGGTATTACTGTGTGCATACAGAATTACAAAAGGTATATTATGAATCATTGTAACGATCGAACACAAATCGTCCGCTGTAGTCAGTATTGTTGTAGAACGTATTTATGAGGACTGCGTTGTATGGTTTTGACTTTTGGTAAAAGGAAATGTTCGTGTCAGTTGTAGTGATATAGTGCAAGGGACCTTTTAACAGCTTTTACTTGCTCTTATGATGACTTATGAACTGAACATTAAGGTAGGTATAGGTAAGCAATTAAATTGAATTTGTGTCTGTGTGTTTATGCATGAATCCATCAGCGTTGTACTAATTCCTTTTCAATTTAGTAACTATTATGTATTTTAACTAATATCTAGTTGTAAATCGAAATGTGATTTATTT